>VDFB02261977.1:0-209091 GCA_007258455.2 Sequoia sempervirens | reverse complement strand
GCGAGGAGTTGGACCAATTAAAGATGGAGTGGGCTTGATCAAGACTCTCAAGAACTAGTTAGGGTTTGTAGTTTCATTATTTTATGGCCTATGTGTCTAGGTTGTTGGTTCTATGTACCCCTATGCTTATCTTAGCTATCATTTTTTCATTGTTTTATTTGAATAGTTATTTGGTTTCTTGTTGATCTATGGTAGGGCCAGTTGACCTTCTACTATTTTTCTCCTGGTGTTATTCTGTATGTTTTGGTGAGTCTGTTCTTTGGTGCAAAACTATTGGCCTTGTGGCCTATTTCTTGATATATTTTTCAAGTTCAGGGGCCCTTTCCCCTATTTTTCTAATCAATTTTTTTAGGAAAACTACTATCTATAGTGTAGGAAAATGTATCCCTTTACATTTTCACACTCGTTTAGGCCCTCTTTGCTAAAATTGGACTTATTTATGCCTTTTTCAGTCTTAATTTGCATCCACAAGCCTTAATTAATGCATATATTATGAGGATAATCATGAAACATATGCAATGACCAATCATAATTCAATAATTTTGGATTGTATGGCCTAGATTTAGTGATCTAGGACTCATATGCCACCTTGGGTGTATGAGTCCTACCTAAGTTTCGAGGCCTGGTCCTAAATTTAGCATAAAACTAAAAATTTCTTAAAAAAATTGTCCCAATATTAGCCTAAGTATTGGTACTCATACACCCCAACTGGCGTATGAGTCCCTCTTAGCTTGGACCTATTTTGAATTCAAAATTCTTTCCAGTATTTCATTCTCCTAGATTTGATGTCGGGTTATAGTGTTGTACTTTCAAGAAATTTGGCATAAACAAGTATAAATACAAGGTTATTTCACATATTTTCACCTAGAAATTCAAGTGAGAATTTACAAGAGCATGCAAGAGAATTCAATAGTGATTATCAAGCATTTTGGAGCATTATTCAAGAATCAAGCATCATGTCAAAGTCATCATGCATCATGCTTGTTTTTGAGCTAACATTTGTGATGTAGGGTTTTATGATTCAAGCAAGCATTCAAGTCAAGATCCATATCCATCAAGCAAAATTCAAGATCCACATTCATGCTAGCCATTACTTACAAGATTATAGTCTTTTTTTCAAGGGATTGGTGAGTTGCAACATTTAATAATTGTTCATTCATCATTCCTTCATTCTATTTGATTTATTTTCAAGGTTTGATTACCAAAACGGGGTTTGACCAAGGAAAACCCCTATCCACTAAAAAACAACATTTTTCCCTATCTTCAATGTGTGATTTACAAATTTAGGTTGGAGATCCATTCAAGAGAAAGATTCGAGAAAATTTGTCAAGTTGTCAAAGTTGTCATCTACATTGCAAGATCACAAAAAGTCACCTATAGGTTGCAATTCCATGTTTTAGACTCAGATATTTGACAAGAGAGAATCTACAGGAAGACACTAGAGGATATCTGAGTTTAAAATCAACCCTAACATTGGGACTAAATTGCCACTTGTGGCACATGGGTCCTGGAGTATACCATATTTCAGGATTTTTCTATAGATCCTAGTTTAGAAGTTCTAGATTTTGGTTTATCCTAAAACCCTAAACTAGGACTAAATCTTCCCTACTGGCGTATGAGTCCTAGTGTGCTTTACAAGTCAGATTTTTTGTATTTCAGACCTTGTTTTGAGCCTCTTTATATTTCTAGGGGCACCTTTATTTGTCTCTAGTTTATTATTTTGTTTTGAGTTCATTTTTGTGTCATTTACTTAAATTTTGCATATCATTTACATTTCTTGTCTTTCCAAGCCCTATCTTGGTGGTGAACCCCATTTTAGTCTTTAATCATACCCTATGACACCTTATTGTAGATCTGTTTCCCTTATTCCATCATTGGATTGAGATCTCTAAGGTTTCCTTGAGTTAAACTTGAAGGAAATAGATGGAAAGGTCCTAAACCCTAGTTCTATCTCCCAGAAGAGTAGAAACCCCCTATATTTTTCCTATGTTCCACTATCCACTATATTTTTAATTGAAGAGATTTAAGTCAAGTGTATAATTTGTTATTTTGACTTCATAATCATCATCACAATTTTCTAAAATATCCACCAACCTTTCCAACCTTTCCCTATGTTTGTAAATATATCTTTCTTCATATAATATTAGGTTTACCTTAACCATCTATGATTTTACACTTCTTGAATCCTAACTTGTTGAAAAAGAATAATTATTTATAATAATAAGGAAAGAAGATCCCTTTATTTTTATTTTAGCACATGATTACCTCTACCAATTTATCACTAACATAAATTAAGGAATTTTTTATGGGACTTTAGCACCACCATCAACCTAAATATATGTGAAAGTAGAAAATTAAATGTATTAGCTACCTAATTTTTATCTCATTCATATCTTCTAGATACATTCTCTTACAAAAATCCTCTTGTAACATCGTAATTAAATAAAATATAAATACAACACTAACTTACAAAAAAAATGTATCTTCTTTAATTTCTAATTAATTGGGGTAATATTTAAACACTTTCTATTGACCCTCACCCATAACTCCCACTATTTGAAACCCTAAAAATTATTTCCTCCAAGTAAGGGCACATAATAGTTAGGATTCCATGTAAAATTTCTTAGACTTAATATGTTAGTTAACTGATCAAATAATGAGTCACTAATGTTGATGGTGTTTTTTGTACAACAACAACTTAGACAGAATGTAATATCCTATCTCTCTTGAAAGGTAAATCTCTATCAAAAAGCCTCAAGAGATAACCCCAAGGTCTCTAATGTCAGGTCTTGACAATGCATAAACAACTCAGTGATAAAATGTGAAAATGCTGGTAATCACAAAGGGACCTTACTACAAGCAAAATACTAAATCCATTTTATCAGATCTAACAATCTGATGATATTTTAATCCTAGATCTAACCCAATAATCAAAGAAAATAGAAAAAGGTAAGGGTTTCAAAGAGATTTCTAAATCTAATACTACTCCTAAGATTAACAATGAAAGTAACCAACACTCAAAATGGACCAATCCCTCAAAACTGATCTCTACTTGACCTAGATAAATCTGCAATCATACAAAAAATAGTGCAATCTCCTAAGGTGTTAATATTTTCAAATCATGAACATTCATTCAACAACCCTATTGCAGTTGAAATGAACAAATCCTCACAATCGAACTAAGCACATTGAATATGAAGTCCAGGCTAACTTTGCAAAGCAACTAACAATCAATTGGTTGCGAAAAGTATGGACTAAAGGATTGCTGCAACATTCAAGTATCAAATCAAAAACATTATTGAATCAAATATAATCTAAATATTAATCTCCTCAAAGCAATTTTAAAGATGGAATAACAAGAACCATGCAAGACAAGAGAACACAAGTATGAAACCAAATCACAATGTCATTACTTGCATTCCAATTATCCACTGTAGCAATAATTATGGTTTTCTGTTACAATATTTGCATGAGAACAACTACTTGCTAACTTTCTCTACTTGCGTCTAACTACTCTGCACTATTCTACTTCTATCTTCTGACCCTTTTCTCTATTTTTTAACTATCTAACCCCTTACAAATGAGGCGAAATGCCAAATATATAGAATCCCCTAGAAAACCCATCGGCTAAGCAAGAGCTTGCAACATTAATTGGGCACCATCGACCAGCCAAGAGAAATTCAAAATGGAATGAAGGAATGCATTAAATGCATGAACTACACCTAGGTCGGCTTAGGATTCCCAATGCAGTTCAGACCATTACAGGGCATGATAATGGGGAAGCACAAATCTCAGAGTAGTTGGGCATTAACTACCTTCCCCTTTGTCTCTATTCCGATTTGATTCTTCATGAACTTTTACGAATGTCCCATCCAAGTTAGCTACTAGTGGAAACAGAAAAACCCTAAGTCAATTCTCAATGGACGTAATCTCTTCTCTTGACCGTTTGACTGACCTATCCCAATCCACCTTATACGTTAGGTATTTGTCAATAACTACAAGGTAGGTGGTTGCATCATCCAACTGGTGCTCAGAGATAGAACCATCATCAAGTGGTGCATAGACATCCTGCCACAAATTTCTCAACTATTCCAGATTCAAATATTTGGGCACGATCTTCCTTCTTCCCATCATAATTTCAAATAAGTCAATGGAACCATTATATACACCACCTAGGGTATCATCAATCTACCTTCTTTGTTTATAAATCTTCTTCAGCACCTTCTGCCTAATTTGCAATGCCTCATACCACTCCCATGGTTCGACAGCTCTGGAGGAAGGAAGAATTCCATCACTTACCAACCTATCCTAGGTGTACTCCATGATACTTTTGGTTTTCTGCAGAAGGAGATCCGTGTCCTCCTTATCTTGTGCCAACACCGCCTTCAACCAATCAGTTGCCATGATAGCATCCTTCCCAGTTGATAGAATCTCTTTAATAGCTTCATCACCCTTTATTTGCACTCCTTTCAACCAATTCACGGTAGCAAATGGAAGCTTTATCTTTTCTAGCTCGGTGATGGTCTCTTGAGGTAGAGGATGTGCAACAGAGATCAAGGGTTAATGGATTCGGGGCTTCCATTAATTCCTCCAAGCATTTCCTGAGATTTTCATTTTCTTTCTTCAACTCATGCTTGCTCTTATTTCCTTTCTTAGCCTTGCCCACGATTGCACTAGAACCCTCTAATCTTCAATGTCCTGCTTGGTGATGTAGGTCCTAGATTGAAAGTCTAAATATTGTAATCCTTTCCAACCACATCATCTCTATTTTTATCAGAAGCAGGGGTGGCAATGTGAACAACTCTATCATGAGCTTCGTCCCTTTCAATCCTCGAGATCACTCTAGCCTTCTTCTTACCTTTATCTTTTCCAATTTTGGCTAGTAGTGCATCCCAATTCGGTGGGCTATCTTCCACAACAATTTTTTTTCTCTTTATCTCTTTGTCCAACCAACCAGGGACAGTGGATTCCAATTGCACCTCACTTTTTTTCTCCTCCTGCTAATCTTTAGGTGTTTCCTCACCTACATCCTATTTGTCAGAAGTACCATTTGTCTTGCTTTCCTTCTCCTACGCATGCTCTTCTTCTTGTTCAGGTGAGGGAACCTTCAGTATTTCCTCTTCTTGTGGAGGGACTTCTTCAATTCTGACAGGGGAATCCGCATATGCAACCGTAGGGGACTGCATTATTTTTTCAATTTCTGCCTCTGCACTATGGAGATCACCTTCATGAAACTTCTCCCCCTCAGTATCTAGATGATCCTCAACATCCTCTGACTCACTAGGCTTGCCTTGAGCTCCATGAGTAGAAGGCATATCATCATGTTGTTCCTAATGAGAAACCACCAAGGGAGATCTGCCTCAGGCACATTGTCCCTGGGAGAAGGAGTCCTAGACCTCCTTGTATACACCTTGGCCTTCTCCTCCGAACTTTCAACATTTATCACAGGTGGGGGAACTTCTTCCTCCCCAACCTTGGAGCTTGCCTTCTCTAAAATTTTTATGATTCTTCTCCTCTTGGGAACTGGTACATCAACCTCAGGACTCTGATGTTTAGTCCCTTTCTGCTCAGATTTCCTAGTCCTTATCCTTTGCTTAGCCTTTGGATTTCTCTATTTTTCTGCTTCTTTGGCCTCTATTTCTTGGACACCTTTAATTTTGATTCTAAATGGAGAATCCAACTTACCCTTGCCCTTAGGATCCTACTCGATATATCCCTCAGAGGTGGAGTGGGGATCCAAATCTCCCATTAGAGCACAGCTGCATTGCACACCATTATTTTCCAGCTCCCATAACTTATGCCTTAGCCACATCCTAGTAAATTTGATAACTGGATCCACTAGTTGCTTCAATCTATATTTTCCTCCTCTAACCAATCCACATCACCAATTGGTATATCTTTTATGGCCTCATAGGCATGATCCTGGATTAAGTTTCCATCATCTTCCAATTGATCGAGAACTGGCTTTAGATTATACAACCAAACTAATTGAACTAGAAGCCAGGAGAATTTCTTCTTCCTGACCTCAAATTCATTACTGCAGTTGGCCCAGTAGTCCTCAAAATTCACCTTATGGCAGTACTCTTTGCAGGCCTTCTTTTGAGATTCTCCTGTAATATCAAATATGGACCTCTTGGAGTGGAAAGATAGACTAAGGGCACTCAATTCTTCCTCTAAAGCCTAGGTAGAAATAATAGGACAAACCTCTCCAGTGCCAATCCTTAAGGGAAAATCTCCACCAAATCTAGTCTTATGCTTGTCCTTCTTGACAATAGCATCAAAATCAAAAATCTGCCTGGTTACTTCCAACAAGATAATGTGATCAGTGGGATACCTTGGAAGTCTGTATGGGGCCCTTTGGTAGCCATCAATCCGAATATAGGAGAAAGTTGGGAACTGGATAAACCATGCCCCATATTTCTTGATGAGTTCCTTAGCCTGGTCTGAAATCCTGACATGCTCTGCTTCCTGAAGCATTCTAGTGATATACATGGTAAATGCATCATTTTCCCTCCTATAGTTTGAACCTCCCAAGTGTAACTGAGGGAAAACTTCATAAATAGTATCCTATTCAAAAATTCTCTTTATATCCAATCCTTTGTAGGGATGGAATCTTGCAAGTGCATAGACCAGATATGAAGCCATTGTGAAAGTCTTGGTATGCAACACATTGGATAACTATTCATGGAGTACTCCACTAATGACCCCTGCCCAATGGTAATTAATCTTCTCTTGCTCCATTCTCACAATCATGTGGCACATCCAATTTTCAAATGTACCAGCATTCTTCAATCCAACCACCTTGCTGAGAAGAGTGATGGCATCATAGTACTCCTTCTTGAACTTTATTCTGAATAGTTGCTTGGGTAATTTGGAATAGTGTGACTTAGGCTTCTCCAGCCAAGAATTGATAAGTTGTTGTGACTTCACAATCCACTCATTGTAGAACTCTTGAGCTACCATCATACTGAATGCCACCACATGAGACCTGTCTAGCATATCAAATGTTTGAGCAATGGAGACAAGGTTGAGATTTTCCACAACCCTCCCTTGAGGACCAATTATTCTCTATGTATCCTGATCATAGTGCCTGGTGCACTCAAGGACCAACTCATAACACTGCACCACATAAGGGAAACCGGCTACATGGGACAAGCCTAATTCCATCATCCTTCTAGCCACCATAGGAGAATCCTTAGCCGCCATTCTTTCTTTGAATTCTTCATAATCCCATGATACGACATTGGTATCAGTCACCTTTGACCAAATTGAAGTGATCTTGCTCTTAATGTCCATTTTAATCCTCTTCGCATCAGACATGGAGGACCCAACTGTTACCTTGCTAGATTCAACCTGCACTCAACATGAAAATCATAATAAGAACCACAGGAATGATGATGCTAATCCATAAGAACACCCTAAGAATGAATCTCATATAGCTAGAGTGTTATTAAATTTCATATAAAATGACCACAACGAATTTAGGGTTTCAAGACCATCCACAGAATTTGAGCCAGAGAGGAATTTTGGGAAATTCTGGGCCAGACGGATTCCAGCGGAACAATCAATAAAACACCCATTTAACCATTAAATATGATCATTTTTCATCAATAAACCATATGGGAGATCATAAGATAGCATGAAATAATCATTAAATGCATCACAAATCATAAACAAATCCAATTATCTAACATTCCTTCATATTTCATCAGATTTTAGGAAAATATGTGAGGGACGGATTTTCATGAGGAACGAGCAAGAGTGCAGTATTCAGAGAATTAGAGAGACATCAGATTTCAAAGAAAACCAGACCCGACAGAAATCCATGAATAAGTCAACACTACAAACCAATGTAGATTCTGGGAACAAAGGATTCGACAAGAATCAGTCATCTCGCCGAGAAGTCTTGGTGACATCCGGGAGGTCACATTAAAGGATGTCATCAGAAGATGTTTCATCAAGCTTGGTGGTTTCCGTGTAATGTCTCATCGACCAGGATATAGCAAATATAATGATATGACCAAAGGGTAGTCGGGGTAAGGTCCTGGTGAATCTTTTATGTCTCACCAACTTTCAGGGTCCAAGCAAACACTTCAGCCAAACTAAAGTTTTTCGGTATGAAGTCTCAACGAAGTTGCGATGTCTTGGCAATAGGTTTTTTTTTTTTTGAATTCGGCCAGATGTCTTTCAGACCACGTAATGTCTAGCCAATAGAAGATCCGATCCCGGCAAGAAAGGAAGGCCTCGCCAAGAAGTCTTAGCAACCACTGGTAGTCTCACCAAAAGTGAAGGTGTCGGCAAGAGTTGTGAGCTCACCAAAAGGTCTCAGTGAAGGATGGATGTCTCACTAAACGGAATGAATATCGATATAACTAATGGAGCCCGCTATGACCTCTTGCCGACTAGGGCTTGTCCTACTAATGGCGTATAAAGAAATGTATGTTGATGAGAGACTTTCTTTCGGGGTGAGGTCTCGGCGATCAAATATGAACTTAGGAAGGCTTCTTGGTGAAAATAGGGATATCGATATGACATCTCCCCGACTTTGAAGGGTCACAATGAAGAAAAATTGAAGGGGACGGATAGTCACAATTTTACCGAAACACCAAATCAATCATGAATTTCAAAATTTTTAACTTAGGGCAAGTCAGGGATGGACCTTTCATAGATTTTCTTCACATTCTAGGTCAAATTGAAGACAAAATCACCTGACATGGCACTACCCTAGGTTTCAAACCCCATTCATGAAAGCTCAGAATTTAGTTGTTTGAACTACTAAACCGTTACTAGGGTTTATTGATTACTCTCAGGCAAGATTCATCAAGATGCAGATAGGCAAATGAGCTCAAGACTCACCTAGGAGATGAAAAATAATGCAATATTGAACAACCCTAGCATGAAATGATCAAATACATAGGAATTCAAACCCCACAAGCTTTCATAACATCAATGTGCCATTCATAATTCTCAATCAAGGGCCGGGCAATAAAATCATACCATTATAATGCGGAAATTGGTCTCAGAAGCAGTAAATGTGAAGCCGAATGGCATCCACAAAGAATAGGTGCAGGAATGCACAAGAAATTGCCACCAAATCGATAAATTCAAACCCAAACACCCCAAAACAAAATCAATCAATCAAAGGAAAGCACTCCTCAACTCAAATGATGGCAAATAGTAAGCATGATGGCACAAAAGATCCCAGAAACCAAGTTAAATACATCTTTCAAGGCACACATGAAGCCATTAATGCAATCGATAGGACAAACAGAAAACCTAGAAAGCTGACAATAGGGTGGAATCCGGGAAAATCCGGCCCACGCAAAAATCCATGAAGATGAAGAATCCTTGAACCATGATGCATGGATAGAATCCAAGCGGGATCCAGGAAAATCTGACCAGGGTGGAAAATCTTGAATCAGGGTAAGAACCTGAACTTCATCTAGAACTTAGGATTTTCAATGAATAACCTGGGGAAACACTTAGGAAACCAAAAATAAACATTTAAGCACATGCCTAAATAAGACAACACCTCAAAAAGAAAGGGCCAAGATGCCAAAATTGAAGTGAAAGAGGGTCCCTTCCTTCAGCGGGGCGTGTGTGCGAAAACTGCACAACACTAATCACTATAGCTCATTCATTGAATTTCTTCCTAGCTAATGAATTTATACATCTAGGCTTGTAATGAATCAATATGTCCACACTTGTAATTATTTAATAACTTCTTGTCATATAATTCTACTTAATAATGTTATACAATCATTTACATCTTCTATGAAATCTCTCCTAAGAGTGTATTGGAAATTATTGAGGTGGTGGATTTAGGTTTTTGAAGCTACCATTTACTAATAATCTCCAAATATTTATTCAAAATTTTATCATAATATATTATTAGGTTGATTTCATAGAGACCTTTACATATAAATATATAATAGATAGACCAAATATTTCCTTAATAAACTATAGTTGTAACAATAGATTTGCAATACCCTCGGTATTTCTATTTTTATTTGGTTTTGGCATAATAGTTGGCACATATCTTTACTATATCTATAGAATGTATAGTGAATAGTAATCTTGTAGCTTGTACTAGTCCACTAGGTTTTAAATTTCATATTTTGATAGATGGATTATCCTCAATATCTATTCTAGTGCTAAACTCTTTGAGACCCATGTGTCCTAAGTCTATGTCTATTATTTTTACTCGGTCTATTAAAATATTTCATAGTAGTATGACCCCTTTGAACTCACACTTCATCCTTGTAAATGAGGTCATAACTAATAGAAAAAAAATGAAATATTAATTTAAATTGATATTTTATTATATATATCCATATTTTTCTACTTTTACATAATTAAATTTGAAGTATATTTATTATGATTTCCAATTGTTAACATATTCAATTTTCTAATTCCTAAGTGCTAAAATATTTTAAATGATTATTGTGTTATTCTAGTATACTTCAAAATTTTAGTCATGGTTTGTACATTGCAAGCTAGGTTTCAAGACCAAGGAATACTTTGTTATTTCTAGTTTAGAGTTACAAAATACTAAGGAAGTGTGATTACCCATTGGAAACTAGAGTTTGCTTGCATGTTTGTAGTGAATTAAAAAATATTAAATATTTTAGGTTTCTAAGATACAACTAAAGTATAGGTTCTAATGGTAAGTTGCAACTACCTAAACTTGTAAATATGTTTAAAATTTTGGGTTACAACAAAAGTTAAGAGTTTGGAAGTTGTATAGGAGTGAATTTGCACCCCCTTGCAAATTCACCTTTTGCATCTCCTACCTTAGAAGTAATTAATCCCATTGGCATATTTTTGCTTGAACCTTATACATTCCATCCACTTGGAACCTGTCCTTAGTGTCAGTGGGAAAATATTTGTTAGGGATCCCCATGCGATGTGCAAACGTCTACGTGGCGTGCTTACGTCCTGATAGGATTCTTGCTCTTGAAGCTCGCATAAATGTTACACTCGCAATTGGGGCCGAAGTGTAACACCTCTGTGGGATTCTTCCAACCTTTGAATGGTTCCTTTCCCCCCAAAACCTCTTCAAATGGCTATATTTCACCTTCAATCACTCTCTCTTGAACTCTCTCTTGAACCATCTCTTGAACTTTCTCTTGATTTCTTGATCTCTCTTCAATTTCTTGCTAGTTACAACATTCATTTCACACATCACTTCAAGGTTCTTGTTGCAATTCCAACATCACAACATCTTTCGTATCCACAACTCAAGCTCATGACTTGATTGCCTAGTGAGGCCATCCTTCATCACCAATGTGGTCATGTCGACTTTGCAAGCTCGTTCTCTTGTAGTTTCTTCCATTGGACTTGATCTCCCTTGTACAGAGGTGATATTGTTCTTTATTACTTTGTTGTTGGGATTAAGTAGCATAGTGCCTTTGGTAGTGTTTGGTGATATTTCCATTGCTACACTTTCTTTCTCCTTCTTTATCATATTTCTATTGTTGCTATACTGGTTGTTCGTGGAGGTGGAAAAACCAAAGTAGGGGTTTGACTGAGGCAAACCCCTAAATAGCCCCAACATTTTCCCCTCTTGGCCATGTGCAGGTACATTTTTCATGTGGAGCTTGCTGGAGAACTGGACCTCCGGTGAGTTTGTTCTTATCTCATCTACTTTGTCACTTTCATAGAATTTACTTCCATTATTCAACTTTTATTCTATTCTTGCATTGAACTTATTTCCTTTAGAGTAGGTTGTTAGTAGGTTTTGGATTATTCTTCCTATCACTTTCTGCTCACTGTGCATACAAACACCAGTGCATAAGTGAGATGAGAGTGTGGTGTGTTGTCATCCTTTTCTGTACTTTCATCCTCTACAAGTGAGCTAGGGGTGAACCCTCAAAAGTTGTTTACAATTTGAGTGAGGAAGGAAAAGTTGAAAAAAATGACCCCATTCCAAAAAATTTCAGTTGTTGGGTTCGAACGAACCAAAAGAGGGTTTGAATGAACCAAGGTTTGAGTGAACCCATTCAATGAGCTTCCCACCATTCTCGCCAGTTCGAGCGAACTCCCCTTTTCCCACCTTCCCACTCTCTAGCACATAAAAAATCAGAAATTTTCCCTTCGAAGCTCAGGTTGAGGATGAAAATGGAGGATATTTCATAGATCCAAATGGATGATGGTATTCCTCAGAACAAGCTATCCAATGAATATAATTTTAATATGTTTTGGTTTTATTATGTATTTTTTTTTAATTTTATTAAACATAGGTTTTTCATTGAAAATCAAGCTCTTTGTTTTGCACATGTGGAAAAATAGCAGATTATCAAAAAAAATTTGAAAAATATGAGTGCACAAGATATTGAAGTCCTTGATCCAACAAAAAGAAAATTGAATTTCGATACATACAAAAAAGTTACGTTATCCCCCTATGTCTGAATTGTAATTGGTTTGACTTTGAAACTTGATTAAGGAAAAAATATTCAATAAAAACTATCTAACCAATTGGAAGCACTATATATCAAAGTTAAAAATCTAAATTCGAAAGAATTATAATTTTATCCTTCATGGAAAAAAAAAATGCATTATCGCTAAACGTCACTCCTTAAAAATGCTATTTTTTTAAAAAACTAGTTTTCGAAGGAGATGGAAAAAGAAGTGCAATCTGATTCCAAAAATTTTGAAAAAAATATATTTAGAATCTACAAAAAAAATGTCACAAAACTATAGTTTGCATCATCTTCAAATTCCTCATGGTTTAGCTGCTATAGGTGCTCGAAAGTGAACATTTAATTAGAAAAAAATATTTTAGTGTCCAGTTTGTCCAAAAATTGTAAACTAGTATTGTGGGATCACACAGAGTTATAGTCCAAATCCCAAAACTATGCTCATTTAGTCCTACAACACAGGTTTTTGGATCAACAGACTGACAACAACACCTAAGAGTGCTCTTCATTCTCTATCCTTCCTTTAGACGTCTACACGATTGAGGTAGTTTAGGACAACCTTCAACTCCTGATCCTTCGTAACCTGGGATCAATGAGTGGTTGGTCCCCCTTTTCTAAAAAAGTAATTTGGAACTACTTGAAAGTTACAAAGTGGTTATGGGTTCCAAATAGATTTCACATTTATGGTATGTTTTATGCAAGATATTATTGAACTCCAAAAAATTGAAATATGATATCAAGTTTCAAATTTGGATTGTATTTTACAAACTGCATAAAATTTATGGACTCTAGAAAATTTATGAAATGGAACCACTTTTTGAAATAGAATTTAAAATATTTGATTATAACCTATTTCTTCTTAAACATATGATTATTGTTAGGGAACCATAAATTTTAAAGTTGAGGGTAATGCAACCATATCAAGATGTAATACAACCTTTGGAAGGAATTGGATATGATATAAAAATGAGATTTCTCATAATGGCTAAATTTTATGGGGATCACAAGGGGATAAAATTGGGCACTATAAATTCAATGAATTTATAGGTGCCAGTAGGGCTAATCCCGTTGAGACCTTTGGGTGAAGTTTGAAAGTTGTGTCACACTTTTATAAAGGAAATAGCCAACACTAAGCTAAATTTTTAACTTGAATTAGTATGAAGTGACATATATGTTTAAATTTTAAAATTGTATAAACTAATAAAATATACATGTTTTAGTGTATTTTATGCTTATATTTTTTGAAAATGTAGGGTCAAAAAAGGTAATCCTTTTTCACACTTAATTTGAAATAATGGACACATAATTAACTTAATTATGCCTTGGAGTGGTGTTGTAAGGTGTTGTACACATTCACACCTCTCTAGGGTCCTTATTTAATTAAAATATATTTAAATTTCACCTTTTGCAAAAGTGTTGTAAAGTGTTGTAACATATTTTCACACTTTTCAAAGGTTTATTCAATCAATTAATCCTAATAGACCCCTCTTCTACTTAAATTGAGCCTTATTTATGGTGTTGTAAAGTGTTTAAAGACACTCTCACATTTATCTAGGGTGATATTAATCAATTGAGGTTAATTAGACTTAATTGGACCTTTAATTAAAATTCAAGCCCTCTAAATTATATTTTTCGAGAGATCAATCTTGACACCCAGTAATTAAATATTATAAAATTTCATTGGGAAAATTTAGGTCTTGGAAAATGGTGCTAGGACCCATTCACCCTAGGTGGTGAATGGTTCCTCCCTTAATAGGACCCCCCTTTTTTTCATATTCTAACTGGGTTTTTAATGTACTTTTCATCCTCCGAAGCAAGGTCTTGGGAAGTTGTACCATGACCCATTCACCCTAGGTGGTGAATGGGTCCTCCCTTAACATGAACACTCTTTTTGAATTTCATATTGGCAGTATTTTAATTAATTTCATTTCTAGATCTGATGTTGGCTTGAATTATTTGAATATCAGGGTTTATTCTCCAATTATGTATAAATAAAAATTTATTTTAAATAATTCACCTAGAACTAAAAAAGAAAATTACAAGCAAGCAAGAGATAAAGAGCTTTCATGAGATCAAGCATTCATAGTCAAGAAGCAAGCAAGAGTGAAGTTTGGAGCAACATTTCAACATCTTCAAGCTCATTTTGTATCCAAGATCAAGCATTATTGAAGGTTGATGATAGATGCCTATGGAGAATCATGAAGGATTCTATGTGTTGGGAGATACACAAGTCATACAACCAAGCCTAAGGACTTTTTTCCTAAAGTGATTCCATCTTCTATGATCATCCTATTTGCATCCTATAAGAGGTATTTTTCAAACTTGTGATTCATTAAAAACATTAGACATTTCCTTTAGTGAGTCCTTCACATTGTTCATATTTCATTCAAGGGTTTTATCCTAACACATTTGGATATAATTGCCTTTACATTCTCATAGATCTTAGTCTTAAATACACTTAAGATTAGGATCACACACATTATTGCATGTTTCATATTTTCATTCATGATCAAAGGTTTAATTACCAATAAGGGGTTTGAATAAGGCAAACCCCTATCCACCAACAAAGAAAAAAAAATGTTTTGCAGGTTATTGGTATATCTGAGTTCAAAAATAGGAATTTCGAGGTGCAAAGGAGAAGAGCAGACCTAGAAGTTGATACCCATATTTAGAGATCTCTGGAAGAGCCTAACAGGACCCATTTTCCTTTGGTGGCTAATGATTCCCTATCAAGGGGTGAGAGGTAGCAGATCAGAGACATTGCAAGCTTCTGTTTTCAGTTCAGAGTCTTCAAAATAGGCCTACTAGGACCCATTTTCCTTTGTTGGAAAATAAGTCCCTGTCAGCAATTCATGAAAGCCATATTTGACTAGGTGCACAATTTCATCTCCTTCTTGTTTGACCAGAAAAATTACAAATTCATACTATTTTATGTTAGATTTATGAATTTCATGTGTTAGATCTAGAATTAGGGTTTGCATATTGCTTGAATTTATTCTCCACAAGTTGTGATCTAGCTCACCACCCCATCCTTGCATAAAGTAAATATTGCAAGATCCTTTAATTTTGATTCAATTCACCTCTTGGGTTGATAGTTGTTTCAAGATACTTGGATCTAATCTTTTGAATGAAACCCTAATATAAAAGAATTCCAGGTCAGAGGTATTCTCTTATCTTCCCCTTCTCTTTTCCAATGTTTCAGAAAATAAAAAATTATTTGAATGTATTTTTAATAAAATTGACTCTATAATTTAGTTACTAATAATATTATAAAAACTAGGTTAATAGGGATGTCACTCATTATATAGTAACTTTTTCCTTCAATGTGTTTCTAACTTGATACTTTAATGCATAGATTAATTTTTCCCATGTTTTAATAAATATTTTTGAATTGTAGGGTAAAAAATTCACCCTTGACAATTTCACTTTAGGTTTAGCTCCCCTATGTGTATGGAGCTAATTATGCATTTAACTACCTGTTTTATAAATATATTTAGAAAGTCAAACTAAGGGACATAAAAATAAGCATTTAATATTTTCCTCGGACACTTTGGGCCCTAAAAATAATGGGTCTAGTCTAGGGCACCCCATGCCCTAGACCACCTCTTTTTGGATCCAATTTGAATATGTCAGCGTCAATATTTTATTATTTGAATTTCCAATTTCAATTAGACCATCTATCAATAGTTGATTTTTGAGAAATTAGAACAATTGCATATAAATACTATTCATTTTATCATTTAAAATCCTAGAAGCACACATAAGGAAATTTAATGAATAAAATGATAAATCAAGGGAAATAAAGAGTAGAACTATCAACATTATTGTATAATTCATTCATGTTAAGCATCATGTCAATCATTCATCATGTTTTTATATAAGTTTGTTCATTTTTATGATCATTTATTTCATGAGTACTAACACTTACATGACTTCAAGATCAATAAATCAAATTCTCCTTGAAGATGACAAGTACTTGACTTAAATCCATCAAGGAATGTAAATCTAAGTGGTGAGTTGTAGCCTTAGTCGATTCATTACTTGTTTCATCATTTATCCTCCACTCTACCGAGGGTAAGCTCTATTTTATAAATCGTCATAGATGTTGTGGAGGTAGAAATACCAAAATTAGGCTTGACTTAGGCAAGCCCCTATACGAAACAACTCTTCCCCCTCTTTCTTGTGTAAAAGTTTTCATATCTAAAGCTAACTGGAGGAAGATAAAGAACAATTTATCATTCATGCATCTAAGTCATACAAGTTGTCAAGCCATGAAAACTAGATTTTTTCACCTACAGGAAATTTTTTGACAATTACCCCAGGAGAAAAAGAGTTGCAGGCTAGAGACTTCAAGCCCGTATTTTTAAATTTCATAAAATAAGAGGATAGTCTAGGGTGCACCATGCCCTAGACCAATTAAATAGTTTCAAATTTACACACCAAGTTCCTTTGTGTCTGCTCAATTACCTTCTATTTTTTTTTTCAAACATTTTTTATTCAATTAAACTAACTACATAAGGAATATTAGGGTACAAATCTCTAGACTACAATTCCCCACATTCCTCTACTAATACTAAGAAAAATAAATATGTAGATTATTTTCTATAGATCGACTTGTATGTGTAGCATACCATTTGTGTCTTTGTGATTTTTTCTTTTAGGTAATGTGATCTCCCAAAAATGTGTTCCCTGGCATATTTTCATGTTTTTTAGTTTTCTATGGATGACTCTTTTGTTCTTCTTGGTACAAGGATACAAAAAAAAACAAACTTGTCATGATATTCATCCATTTGTATCTTCATTCATCGTTATGTTGTGAATGTACTTTCTTTGTTTCTTTTAGGAATGATGCAAAGTGTTGAGACATTTAGGTATCTTCCATGTTGACCCAAAAGCTTGTGCATTGTCTTAATGTGTTATTCCCCCTTTGTGTTTGTATTTCCACAAGTATTTGGGGAATGATGTCAACTTTGAGCATGATCATATTTTACATTATCTCTCATCTACACTAGACCCAACTCTATGGATCCCTTATGTGATAATTATGTCTTGTTAATTATGTAGTTTTTTTTTGGGGCAACCCCTTTTCATGAGTCATCTTGTTGCAAATATCATTTTATTCTACCTTAAGGGAATTTTCTCCCAATTGGCATTTGAAATTACTTTAAGGTGGGGGAATACATTCCATTGTGTGATTCAATTTGTTCACATGCATTGAACTTAGTGATGCTTCTATAGCATATTGATCATATGATGGAGCACCTTATTAGAATTATTTTGCAAATTTTGAGTTTTTCTTATAATTATTGGTATGGTTGACATGAGAACTCGCCTAGTAAATATTGAACTTCACTAGCCCTTATGTTTTTTGATTTACTACTATTGTAGAAACGCACTTAGTGAATATCAAACTTCACTATCCTATGTTTTCTTATCAAGCTCACCTTGTGATACTTTCATTCATGGGTCACATAGAAAATATCAAACTTTTCTAGCCTTGTAATTTATGTATGCCTTCAATATGTATCCTAGTAATAATTTTTTGGAGCTTAGTAGTCCATGATGTCATACCCCCTTTCTCATATGCGCACCATGTTTGCATTATGTGTGCATCATTCTTTCATTATGTTTGCATTAGGTTTGTATTGCATTATGTTTTGTGTCTTCATTATGTATGCTTCATTTTTTTCATGTTGTATTGTACCTCATGTGTGTGTGATCCTTTGTCTTTACATTGTTAGTTTGTAGGATCTTGAGCCTTAGGGTTATTGCATCCCTTATATTTGGTGTCGTCCTACCACTCCAATGTTTGGATAAAAGAACCCTTCTTGAATTATCATTACTTTAGAGTGAGGATGAGTGTAATTTTATGCTCTCACTAAGGTGGGGGCTAAATGTAGCATTGTAAATTGTCACCTAGCTAACAATTTAACACTAGGTTTAGCTCTCCCCTATGTGCTTGGACCTAATTATGCTCTTAAATTTCTATTTTGTGGTAGATTTTGGGAAATCAAAATAAAATTAGGAATTAATATTTAATATTTACTTAACAACATCAAAAGCCCCAAAATAGGTCTAGACTAGGGCACCACCGCCCTTGTCTAGCATATTTTATCTCAATTTAAAATATGTTATTACTATCATTTTAACATTTAAAAATTTAGATTTATTTATCGACTTTTGATAATTAATTTTGTGTGGAAATGATTAAATGCATATAAATTCAATTCTATTTCATGTAATGAAATTCTAGAAAAAATATAATTACAATTGAGAATCTTGAAAGTAGTCAAGAGCAAAAAAAGTAGAATTTATAGAACTTATTATCAACCAAGATTCATGTTTGTAATGCATCAAGTTCATATGTGATATTTTTCATGTTTCATATTCATTTGTTTTATGAGTACTAACACTTTCAATACCTTCAATCAAGAAACCAAATCTCCTTGTATGAGATGAGTACAATGACTTTAGTCCATCAAGGAAAGTAGGTATGGGAGGTAAGTTGTAGCACTTGTCAATTCATCACTTGTTTAAATATCCATTTTGCCTCTACTCAACTAAGGGTAAGAACTCTTTACATAATCACAGTTTTTGTGGTGGTGGAAACACCAAAATGGGGTTTGACTTAGGTAAGCCCCTATATGGAACAAGCCTTTCCCCCCTCTCTTGTGAGTAGGTGGTAGATATAAAGTGGGTTTGGGAGAAGATTGAAGACCTAATTGTAAGATCAAGCATTCAAGCATATTATTTCAAAAAATTAGGGAAAGTGTAATTAATCATCAATCGATGAAGCTCCAAAGCTAAGTCCAAAAAGGAAGAACCTATAGATAGTTACCTTTTGAGATTTGTTCACGAATTCCTAATATCCACATTGTTTAGACTAAGGTAACACTACCCTTGTCTAGCCAATTTGAGTCCTAATTTCTATGAGTGATAATTTTAATAAATCCCCTTGAAAGAGGATATAAAATCTTGGAAAATATTTCATTTTTTAGAAAAAATATTAACTTTTGTTGCCAAGTCTTTCCTTTTTCTGAAAAAAATAAAAAAAATTATAGGAATTATTTTTAAAATGGCTATAAATTTATAGAAAATCTTGGCAAATCTTATTAAAAATATGCAAATGAATCAATTACCACGGTGAATCCTTCCATTTTATTTATTTTTTATTTTATATAGAAACATGAGGGCCTAAGGGTGGCGATAATTGACTAGTTTAAGGTACAATGATCATTTTTATAATTCCTTAATTTCATAATACTTTAAATAAGTTTGTCACCACTATTAATTTTATTTATAATCTAATGGTTTTGGTTCTATTTCACGATCCAAAATGTACCCACTAAGCTCCAATGCCCATGCGGCAAAAATTCCATTTTAGGACCCATGGGCATTGAAGATTTATAAGTACATTTTGGCCCATGGAATTTAACCCCATCTATTATATTTTAAATGTTCAATGATGCAAATAAATTTTTGGGCTTGATGTCCATTGTAGCTCCATGAGTACATTTTAACCCATGGAATACTGTTAGTGTAGGTTTTTTTATTTTCCTTATGTTTTGGGTATTTATTTTTTCCTACACATATTATTTAAGCTTGCTTAGGTTTATTAGATGTGGTAATATGAGGACATTTGGAAAAATATAATAGCTACATGTGTCACTCCCTCCCAACACATGGGTAGTTGAGTTACACATCCTCTTTTGGCTTGTTGTGCCACCTTTCATAACCACTATTTTGTTTTTACTTGAGTAGTTTATGGGGTAGTTGGGTTTCTCACCCTCTTTTGGATTTATGTGCCACCTCTCTCCTGTCTTCACTTAAGGAGGTTATGCCACATGTCTTGTCATTTACCAAGTAGGTGATAACCTCCCACCTTTTATGGGTAGTAGGAGTTAATGCACCTCTTGGATGTATTTTCCCTTATTCTTCTATACATTAAGCACTTTGCTCTCACCTTCACAAGTTTAGCTGGTTTAGCTAGTTCAGTGATTGTTCTATGAGAGTGACGAGATTATTCTCAAAATTCTCTTGCAGTGTTATCTCTATTTTCTCTCTTGCTCTCTTTCAGGTTTCTTCTCCATTCTACTGTTTTGATTTTTAATCATTTGTTGAGTGGAGTGTATATGATCTACTACTGACAATAGATCATGTCTCAGTTATTGCAGAATCCAACAAATACAACCCCAACCATTCAATTATAAATAAATCAGTGGTGGTGATCTTAAAAATTAGTGATATATCCTCAAAGTAACCAATGATTATAGGGTATGTGCAGGATCATGATGGGCCAAAAAGTGGCGATATTATGGGTATGTGTAGGGTATGTGGCCGATGACTTTTCTTTAACCCAAAATTGATAAAATGAAAAGGGTTTTTAAAGGATATTCTCAGCTTTCCACCAATATAAATTATGCTTTACATTCAATTTAATAAATAATTATTATTTATTTTCTATTTGAATTACAACTAAAGTCTTGATTGATAGGTTGATTGAAAAACATCTATAGCTTTCAAATAGTATAACATTTTTTCATTCGGAAACATGTGTCACATTCTATGCTTCACATACTATAAGATAAAAAAAAATAAAAATGAATTTTATGAAGTTTTGACCATATTAAGGTGATCAAACATACACATTTTTTATATTTTTAAAAAGTTGTAATAAAAAAATCATAATTAATTATTTACTAGGAAAAAAATTACAATAAAATATGCATCACATCGGGACATGACTACCATACTTATATCTAAAATATTATAAAAAAATATGATCATTTTATTGTGGTTAGGGTGGTCGATGACACCTACTTTATTTTTTCCCAAATTTAAGTACTTGCATTGAAATTTCAAATTTTCACCAAATAGATTTTTTTTTTAAATAAACCTAGTAGTTTCGAAACTAAATTCAATTTTCTATAGATTCTATTCTTACATATTTTTGAAATAATATAGATAAATTATTCAAATTTTTACGTCAAGTTGTCTAACTCTAATTTTTCTAAATTTTTTGCCACTTAAGGGCCTATTTTTTCCATGATGATCCTTCATGTATACCCTATATAATATTATTAATGAATCAATTTTATTTTATACTATAAATTATAAAATTTAGATGAATTTTATCTAATTAGTTATCGAATATTATGGTGATTTTTTTATTTTAAAAGTTTAATAAAATAAATATTTTATCGATTAAACTAGGACTAGAATAAAATTTTGTAAAAATTTGGTGATTCAAGTAGCCTTACAACTTGTACTATTAGCCAAATTTTTATTCCCCAATTTCAACTATTATCCAATTGGCAAATATTAGCTACTAAAAAAATCATTCATTTATATGATAGGTTCTTTTGTCTCTACACTCTATTGTTCTGTGATTAACTTTTGTACTTTAAGTTTTGTAATTTTCTATACATTTATATCAGTTGTATAAATTTTCATAATCAAATCAAGTTAACTCCAAATCTATCAAAATCAATAGAATTCCCCTATAAAGATGTGTTAGGATAGGTGACATTATAATTGCTATCCTAAGTTGAAATTATGTGTCTCCACATTCTTTGGAAAGTGTCCCTGAGGACATGAGAGGCACAGTATTTATTCTTTATTTTATTATGAAAAATTGTAATTATATTCATAGAGGTGGACCCACTACGATGACGGGTACAAAGCATCCTGAGAGAATATTATTTTTGGGCATCCACTTTTTGGGTGGGGACCAACCAGAAGTGTATGATCTTGCATTTTCATTTGCATGTTGTCTTGGGTTGGGCACCCAAGTTTGCATGTTCTAGGTATGAGCCATGGGATCCATCAAAGAGTAATGGAGCACTCGAGATTGACTTATTATGAATGGCTATGGGTTAGGCACCCATGTGAAGGCCATGTGAGAATTTAATATTTTTCACCATGTTTATGGTTTGTCCACTAAGAGGGGCATGGTTTTTTCCAAGTGGTTTTACTTATTGTTTCAAGATACCACAAGTGGTATTCTCTCCCAAAAAATTCTATATATTGGAGCATTGAGATGTTGGTTTCGTAGTTTTATTTACAAGTTGATAAAGTAACGAAGTGATGCCGAAATTTAGAGAGGAGTGTTGTATTGATTTACTTCTTTCAAAGATTAATACAATCATTGTATCTCTTTGAGTGTGGAGTTTTTTCCTGCAAGGGTTTCTCCATGTATATCTTGTGTCACTTGTGATTCTCAACTTGTGGTATTATTATTTTTATTTCATTCTTGGAATTATAATCACATTATATATTATTGGTAATCTTGAATACATATTTTTATATTTTTAAACGCAATCTTAAGTTCATATTGCTGCAATTTTCACCTTGATTATCCAACAAGAAGAGCCAAAACCTTGATCCACCATTCTAGATATTCTATTGAGGTTAGTATCTAAGTGGTTGTATGTAATCAATTTTGTTTCTCGCTAGTTTAATGAAGGAGAAAGTGTTATTTAGACCCTATATCCCTTTTTCCCATATCAATAAATTAACCCCTTCTTAGTGTTATTGGAGGTTTTGTAGCTAAGGTTGGTTTGGTTAAGATGAGCTTGAGATTTAAATTTATCTTGAAGAATGTTTAATCTCTCTACATAGTTTTTAACTATGGTTTTACTAATACCAATCATAATCTATATCTCTTCTTTAATATAAAGGATTCCCCCTCTAGAGATCGAACCCTTTATTCTAGCTTCTATAATTCTCCTTTAGATAACTCAATTCCTCTAAATTATTCTATTTATCATTGATAATATTAGGAATATTAGCCTCTCTAACTAAGACCTCCTTGAGTAGTTGGCCAAGAATAAAAGCTTAAATATTAGTTTTATTTATTTTAAAAATAACCATTTTAGAATAGAATGTGGAATTTTATCATTTTCTAAAGATCACAAGATCTTTCTATCACTTTCCAAATAATAGATACCATAAATTATATAACTAATAAAATGGGAAGGTAATATTTTCAAGGTAAGAGACATGTATTCTAAAAAAGGTCATCTATTACCTATATTATCCTTCTCCTTTCCATTTTTGGAGGGAGTTGGGTCATAACTAGGATTATAATACATCTCCAAAAAGCCTATATTTCCCAACTTCAATATAGCATCCAATCTCAAGGAGGTAGAAAAAGGATTAGGGTAATTTTCATGAATGTAATATTTTGAATGAACATCCTCATTAGAAAATGGTGTTTTAATTTTTCACAAGAGAGGATAATTATCAAGATCTTGGTACAAATAAACAACACATAATTTATCTAGAGAAAAATCAAACACTAAGCACTCCAAAGAGGGCAATAGAAAGAAAGGGATACTAACCAATACAACATTCCCTAAATGATTGAGGAGGAAAAATGAAAATATTAATGAGGTTTAATATACCTTATAAAGTAATTTAGTGAATAATTTGTAGAGCTAGATCATCCCAAGGATTTAGAAGGGATACATGATCAAACCTAGACTAGGGCTTCTTCATCTTCTCCTTTTCCCTATAAAAATAAATTTAAATCATAATTTTTTATCCCCCATTTATTATAGATTTTTAAATTCCTATCATTAACATACTAGAAACTAGTGCAATAAACCCATACAAAATATTTTCTTTAACCCCTCTATTTCAACTCATTTGGTCTCCCAACTATTGAAGAAATTTAGACAACACAATATAAATTCATTAAAATCATTCCATATAGTATCAAATCATTTTTTTATAAAATCCTCCATGCAATACAACTTTTTCTCATAAATTCCTAAGAAAGTGACTAAATTTAGTTTATGTCACCCTCATGGGACCCAAGAAGACCACAAATATGACAACCAAGGGATTAATAATGGTTGAAATAGATAAATAATGGCACACCTCTATTAAAATTCACCATAAGATCAAAGTAGATCCTTTTTAAAACATCTGCCAATGTTACAACTTTGGTTAAAGGTAAAAATCACCTAAGCCAAGACCAAGTTAAAAATGGGATCCTTCATATCATCTTTAATAGTACATTTAACATCACTTTTGGATTCATTTTTATTGATAGCTTTACCCTAATTCTCCATTTGGTATAACCTTTTTGTGTAAAATAATAATTCAAAAAAAAAGTTAGAGTAATAAGTTATTTCACTTAATTAATTACACCATATTGGTTAATTAATTAAGTCTTATCACTTTAGTTACTTAAGCTAAACTTAGGCAAATTAATAATTAATTATTTATTAATTATTAAGTGTGCACACTAGGGTTTCCTTTTAGGGTTAAATGCATACATTGCTTTTATAAAGCAATTCATCTCATGTAATTTCTCAATTCTTGAATACAATTCATTTGCACATCTTCATGCAAATTGCTCTGCTTTTTTTGTTTTCTCTTGTGGAAGGATTTTTCTGGTTTGCATGTTTGATCTTGGTTTCTAACATGGTATCAGAGCCTTGATTTGTAGCCCCTTCTTAGTTTTTTAGAGAATTTCAGTGCAGAGTACATTTGAGGTTCCTTGAGGGTTTCATGCCTTAAGCCTATTTCTAGCTATGGCTGCAAGATCTTCTTGAGGTTGTCTCTCTATCTGGGTTTTATTGCATGGTCACTTTCGGTGTGTGTTGGAGAAAATATAAGCTCATATTCGAGTCCAGGGTTGTCAAAAAAGTTAGGATCGACTTTTGTCTCGTCTAAATCTAACATTTTATGCCAAAGTTATGGGGGTTAGAAGATTTTCTAGATCTGGGAGTTGCGAAGCTTCTAGTGCATTTTGAAGCATATCGGCCCTTGCCATCAATTCCAGAGAGTTTAAGAGACAAAAATTGACATATAATACACCTATATTTGCGTCGGCTATTCATGAGGAATTTTTTTTTACCTAGCAGGCCGTATGACTAGCTAGGTACATGGTATGATTGTGTAGAATAAAAAATATATTTTTAATTTTTCATGTTCTGCAATTTTTATTGGGCTATATCAAATATTCATCGGGCTTTTTTGTAAATATATTCAGGCTATTTAAATATCATTGGTGGCATATCATATATATTATGGTGGTTTGAATTTTATTCTTCTATGGGTTTTAGTACATTTTCTATGGAGTGTTAATTTGTAGGGGTTGTACCCCATACCCTTTGCTGCCTATGGTCACATCTACTATTGACATCATCATTGACCATAGCTTCTCTAGTCTCTATTGGCTTCCATTTCGCTGCTCATCTCCGTCGGTGTTTTTCTAGCCATCTTTGGTATTGGTTTCATTCTCCCGCGCCCCACTCCCGAGCTCCTGGTCATATCATAACCCTGGGGGGGCGGGGGGTTCCTTTGACCAGCAGTGGCACCACCCTTAGCACCACCATTTCCTAGCCCACCCGCCACCCGCTTGGTGGTGGGATTTTATTTTTCAAATTTTTACCCCCTGGTCATATGGCAGACCAGGGGCCAGTTGGAAATGTGCTTAATTTTTGCACCCTATTAGCTTTCAAGTACCCTAAATTGCCATTATATAGCCCTTTTTTTCATTTTTCCATAAATTTTGACCCCAGAGGAAATTTTTTTGAAACGAGATATCGCCAGAAAGTTGGCGAGCCCAATTTTCTCATGGTATAGTTAGTTTTTAGAGATTTTGTAGTTTAGGTGCACTTTTTTCTATTTGAAGTCAAATGTTCATTTATGGCTTCTGAGCTCATAACTTTTTTCCACAATCTATGATTTTAGTGATCTTTGCGGCATTGGAAAGGTATTGAGGAGCTCTACATTGCTATCTATGCACCTTTTTTGTATCTATCCCAAGTTGATCATTAGTCCAGATTTGGCCCAATGGGTGTTTTGGAGATTACTTGGATATTTTGGTAGTTGGGAGGGTGCAACTTGAATCTTTGCACTTCATCTCAGTATTACATCATTCAATAATCTACTACTGCTTCATAGATTCTAGGGTTATTCTAGTTTACGAGTTTACCAGTGTTCTGTGGCATTGGGTCTGCTGTTGCTTTATCATGATTCCTTGAGTCAATTAGTGATTCTCATCTAGTTTTAGTAGTAAAAAAAAGTATCTTTCCTTTCTTGTCAAATTCAAGTTCCAGTGTTACTCCACAATGTTCTTCTAGTGCTTCTTTGTAGCAGGTCATCTCATTGTAGGGGGTTTTGTCCCACTTGGTTTTCTTCTCTACCTCATTCTTGCATTTGTACATGGGTACATGATTAGGCCTTGTTTCCGAGACCCATCTTTGCATCACTTAATTAATTAACCAATGTGATGCAATTTTGAGAGAATATTCCTTTTGGGCATCCGACTTATGTGTGGGGGCTACCTAGAAGTGGATGCTCTTACATGTTATTTGCATGTTATTCTGGGTTGGGTGCCCAATCTTACCTATTCTAGGTTTGAGCCGTTAGAGCCATCGAAGAGTTATGGAGCACTCCAAATTGACCAATTTTGATTGGCTATGGGTTAGGTGCCCCACGTGAAGGCCACGTGATCATTTAATAATTTTCACCATGTTTCTAGGTTTTTCACTAAGGGGGTGTGGGTTTTTCCAGGTGGTTTTACTTGTTCTTTTGGGATACCATATGTGGTATTCTCTCCCACAAACCTCTATTTATTGGATTCTTGGGGTGGTGGTTTTTATGAGTTTTTTTTGTAGGATGTTAGAGTAATGAAGCACTACCAAAATTTAGAGGATTACATTGTATTGATGTACTTCATTAAAGATTAATATGAGCATTACATCTCTTTGGGTGTGGAGTTTTTCCTGCAATGGTTTCTCCACATATATCCTGTGTCACTTGTGATTCTCAACTTTTAGTTTTTTTTTTTTTGCTTTCATGTTTACAATTGCTAATCACATATCATAATATTTATAATTTTGAATACATAATTTCATATTGCTGCAAGTTTCACCTTGATTTCCAACATTTGGTATTAGGCTTAACAATTATGTTGAGAGAGGGATGCCTTTCTATTAAGTCTTGAAGTTTTTTGGTTGCAGTGGGAGCTTGTACATTGTGGGTTTTGTGGATTCATGAAGAATATTGAAAACCATGGATTCTACCTTTTGTCTAGATATTGAGAAATTTAATGGCACTAGTTATGAGATGTGGAAGTTAAAGATAAAGGATCTCCTTGAAGAGAGAGATCAGTGGCTGGTAGTTTCAAATGAAATGAAACTAGATTTAATGTCTAATGAAGATTGGAAGAAAATGGACAAGAAGGCTTGATGAACCATTTGATTGTGCCTTGTATATTATGTCCTCTTGAATGTTTCAAAAGAATCTACCACATACAAGTTGTGGAGGAGGATAGGTGATATTTACCAAACCAAAAATTCTAACAAATAAATTATATATCAAAATACATTTGTATTGTTTGAAAATGAAGGATGGTGATTATGTTGCAAAATATTTAAATGATTTTAATATGATTATAATTTAGCTTGCATCTATATATGTTAAGATAGAATAAGAAGATAAATGTATTTTGTTGCTTTGTTCTTTACCCGAATCTTGGGAAAATCTAATTGTTGTCATAAGTGGTGGTGGAACAAAACCAAAGATAGATATTCTCATTTCTATACTTCTTTTAGAAGAGATGAGAAGAAATTCCATGAATGTGTGCTCCCAAGATGCCTTGCATGTGTGAGGAAGGTCCAAAGAAAAAGGAGGGTCTAAAGGGGACAAAAAGAGAGACAAGTATAAAGGACATTCTAAAATCCTCAAGAAGAGAAGAGTAGAGTGTTGGAATTGTGGTAATAAAGAACATGTGAAGGAGTGAAAAAACAAGAAAAATAGCTTAGATACTTCCACAAAAAAGTCCTTATAAGATGGTGATTCTGATGCTTTATTTATTTTTGTTAACATTAATAGTGATGACACTTGGCTTATTGATTTAGGTTACTCCTACCATATGACTCTTCATAAGGAGAGGTTTACTTCATATTTAGCTTATGATGGGAGAGAAGTTTTCCTTGGTGATAAAAAAATGAAGAAGCTTGTTGGTAATGGAATGGTAAAGTTGTCTTTCAATGATGGAAGGGTTAAAACCCTTAATCATGTTTTACATATTCCAATACTTGCGAGAAATTTATTTTCAGTATCCAAATTGAATGATTCTAAAATGCATGTGACATAAATGATAAGTATGGTTGTAGGTTGGTAAGAGGGAGTTTGGTGATTGCTAAAGGATCTTAGATAGAGACTTTGTTTAGGCTTAATACCTCCACTTTTTGTAAATCTTCCAATGTAATTGCACAAAAAATGCATGTATGTTGTGGCACCATAGATTGGGTCACATAAGTGAAAAGGGTCTTAAGACCATTTTGAAAAAAAATGGTTGATGGTATTTCTAATTATTCTATTGGAAAAAATGATTTTTGTGAGAATTGTGTGTTTGGTAAATAAAATATATCATCATTTCCTAATGGAAATAATAAAGCTAAGTGATTATTAGAAATTATTCATTCAGATGTGTTAGGACCAATGGATATTTACTCTTTTGGAAAATCTCATAATTATATGTTACTTTCATTGATGATGTCTTAATATACACCTTGATTTATTTTATGCATGAAAAATATGAGGTTTTCACTAAGTTTAATGAATTTAAATCCTTAGTTGAGAAGCATATAGATTATAAGGTAAGGTGTTGATATCTGACAATGGGGGTGCATATTGTTTTAGGGAATTTGATGCATTTTGTAAGCATGTCGGTATTGTTTGGAAAAATACTACTCCTTCTATACCCAAAAAAATGTGGTAGCAAAAATATATAATTGAACCTTGATGGAAAGAGCTAGGAGCATGTTGAGTGGTGCTTATCTTGATCGATCATTTTGGGCAAAATATGCAAGTAATGCATGTTATTTGATTAATAGATCTCCTTGTGAACCCCAATGCTAGACTTGCACAAACATAGAAAACAAACACGATATTAGATCCATATGCAAGTTAGAACTAAGTTTCCCCATGCAATTAATCTATAATACTCAAAAATAGGAAATAAATGAAGAAAAAAATAAGAAAATTTATTAAATCCTATTTAAGCGTGCAAACTCTCAATCCCATGGGGGAATTGGTACCAATTTGATGTGGAAATTGGCCCTTTCCCAATCCCTTGTAAGCTTTGTGATGACTTGATAAAGAGTTGTTGATTCCTTGGAGAAAATCTTGCATAACCTAGCTATAAAACTTTAAAATGGATGAATGGTGGATGAGAAAAGTTCAAACTCTCAAGATTATCACTTTGCATCAAATTGTGGATTCAAAAATTCATAACTTATGGATCCAAAACGAGAAGAAAAGCCTCTTATTTATAGATGAGAGTGTTGAAGAGTGAGGCAAAATGGATGAATGTAAGATCATTCAACATCCAATGGCCAAGTGCCACTTGTCAAGATGCGAATGGAGGAAGGTTGAGCACATTTTGATGAATGTGTCAATAAATGATATTAGGTGGAATTTGAAATTTGTAAAATGACATGTTTGGGGGGGATGAAAATGGATTAAATGCCACTTGGCTCAATGCACAAGGTTATGTAAGAGGATTTAAATGCTTTGTTGGAAGGAAAAATCCACTTGGAGGGATTTTCAAAATTGGAGGAATATTCCCTTTTGATGCCATGTTGAGGGAAAATAGAGGATTTAATAAATCAATTAAATGATTTATTTGTGCAAGTTGCAAAAACTAGAGGATGCGATGGATTTTGATTAGCTTTAATCATGATTTGATTAATTTAAGAAAGATTAGTTGATGTGACCATTTTGACTTAGGCTTTTGGGTTATTTTAAATCAAAATGAGAGGAATATGATAAAGACTTAATTAAGAAAGATTTTGATTTATTTAATCAAAGGGAATGATGTTATATTAAATCAAACAAAGGTTAATTAATTCAATTTAATAGATAGACTTTAGGGATTAATTAAATAAAATGAATTATTTATTTAAATATAGAGACTATGATGATTTAATCGAATAAAGTTAATTATTTAATTAAAAGAAGATGTTAGAATTAATTAAACAAAATTATTTATTTAATTAATAGAAGGGAATGATTTAATCAGATAAATTTGATTTATTTAATTAAGAGGTAAAATGTGATGAATTTAACTAAATTAAGATTATTCGATTAAATGATTAGCAAAGGGAATAATTTAGGATGAAGCGATGTTAGAAAAATCGGGATTAGGTGTATAAGATCAATTAGTACATTTTTCGTGTCTACATTTTGCCCCTCTTTGAAGAAAAGTACTCGGTATGTTGGTTCAAAGAATAAACATGTCTTGATCAAATGCCAAAAATTTATGATTTTTTAAATGCCCCACTGTTGCCCTGGCGAAAAGAAACATGTTGATAAATTGCCGCCTCGAGAGATCAGTTGAAATTTTTGATTTTTTGGATGATCTTGCAAAAAAAAGGACAAGGTGCCCGATGGGTCCAGAAAGGCTTTGGGATGCCAAAAACATGCAAAAATGCAAAAAAATGATGCAAAATGACCTTTAGTTGGGAAAAAATGGGTTCGAGGGTCCAAAACCCTAGCTGAATTGCTAAATAGGGTTAAAATACCCTAACTTTCAGGCTTAAATAGGCCTCGAGGTGACACTTCCAATTGATTTGCTCACATAGTCTAGAGAATTCTGCAATTTGAGCTCTAAGGACTGATTGAGATGGTGCAATGCGTGCTTCCACAACACATTTTCGACTATGTGCAAGTGTACCAGAGGCTTCCTGGCACGGGACCCATGGTATGTCATCTTGCCCCACTTTGTTTTTCAATTTTTGCATGCATTAATTAGGGTCCAAAGTCAATCGAAGTCAAGCAGTGCTAGATAGCACTGTTGAAAAGCTTAAATTAGCACCATGCAGGACCAAACTGCGTCATAGATGCACATAGCACTGCAACAACGAACTTTGAAAAATAAGGGTTTGGCGCAAACTGCGCCACATATGCCTTAGGCGCTGTGATAGTCCTTTTTAGAATTTAGGGTTTTAGGATCAAACTAGGTTGCTGACAAACTACACGGTGGCGAAAGAGTTTGAAACTTTTGGCTTCTAGTGGTGTAGTTTAAAAGTTTCAAACAACGATGCATTTGCTAATTCAGTTGTGCGAGCTTCAAACAAGAACCCAATTTTTTACGAAACTTGACACAGTGACTTTACTGATGTAGGAGGACATGGAGCCAATCCATTCACGAGAGAACATGCCATCCATATTGTGCAGATTGACCCAAGATCCTCCTTTGGATGAGGTACTTTAGGAGCACCTAAGAGCTATCAGACTATGGTACATCACTTATGCACCTCTGATCAGGACACATTTAGGCATGATGATTGCATTGGCAGAGCGTTGGCACAATGAGACATCTTCATTCCACCTCCCTATAGGTGAGGCCACCATGACTTTGGAGGACATGTCGCACATTATGTGATTTCCCATCCATGGAGAGAGTGATCTATGATGTGGAGGCCGAGAGGGACACCTACTATGACATTATGTGTGTCAACGAGATTATCTTTTCAGAGGCCAGATCAAGCTTGAGTGGTATAGGTGTATACACTAACAATTGGTCTAGAAAATATTAATTAAATATTGATTATTTAATTAATGAAATCTTTATTCCTCTACTATGTAAATAAATTGCAAATTTATTTACATAGTTCCTATTTTCTTAATTCCTCTATTCTAATTCACCCTCTTCATGATTTAATTGAAATAAACAAATCTAAATAATTTGTTTTATTTTAATTAATTCCTTCTCATTAAATTTGAATTTCATCACATTTCTACATATTTCTTCTAACTACCTTCCACCTCACCCTCCAACTCAGCATGTGTCACATGAAAATAACTATTCTTATTTTCTAAAATGGATATTTTTTCTCAACAATTTTAACCACCTTCAAGAAACATGGCTTCTTCATTCAAATGATTCCTTCTTACACTTGGCAATATGGTTTTACTAAAGGGAACAATTGCCTTGTTTTCTCCATCCTTCTCATTCTTCACCGTTGATTTCTCCAGATCAAATATCAATCATTCATGGCTACCAATTCACCCAATGCCTTGGAAAAATCTATAAATTGAGGTCCATTTACAACTTTTTCATAAGGAGTATTTGCATAATATTACTCTGCAGGATTTCATTTAACATTTTGAGAGCTTAGTTTTGCATTTCCAATTCAACATTTAGAATAGATTATCAATTCAAATTAGAATCATGGATCCTTTAGATGTTTCTTAGCTTGTTTCAATTTAGCATTTAGAATCATTTCCACATCACTTTCATTAGTTTAATTATGTTTTGCATCATTTACATATCACTTTGTCTACAACAGTTCATTCATCATGTCATTTTATCATTTCATCCAGCTAAATCATTGAATCATGTAGATGTAGACTTTGATTCTGCATTATAGATAAATAGGCTACTTGTTTCTTAGATGAAATCCTAGTGATTTGTGCATGAATAAGATATGAGAGAATAAAATACTAGGACATTTGAGATTAGAGGAAGATGAGAAGTTTTTAAGGAATTATGTTATCGAATTGTGTTTGATTAATTTAGATTTCCTTACTATAATACTTTCCATCAAAGTGTGTTGTTAATTTGATATAATTCACGCATATTTTCTTGCACACATAAATTGGCGCCCACCGTGGGGCCTAGCCCCTATTATTTTAATATTTTCTAGAAAGTGTGTTTTTTAGGTTCAAACATGAGTTTTTTTGGCACAATCGCATAATTCTCTAGCGCTTATGAAGGATTGTCTGGTGCATCAACGGACTGTTCTGGCGTAATGACAGATTTCTGTGGTGCTTTCACCAGTTTTTTGGTCACTTTCACTAGTTTCTATGACATTTTTGTCTTTTTGGTGCTTCTGCTTACTGTTATGGCACTTTCAATTATTTCTGTAAATTTTCTCGAGAATGAAAATTGACGTCTATTTTTTTGTTTTGCAGATTTCATAAAATGTTGTCAAAGACCTTGTTGAAACTCCAAAATGCTTGTCAAAGAAAATATTTGATAAACTACTGATAAATCTGATGCAAGGGCTGGATTTTATGTCTTTCCTTCTAGCTTAAATTAGGAACATAGATTAATTAACCAGGAAAGAACACTATGTTTGCTGCATGTGTGAATGGTAAGCATATTCTCTCCCCTTAACGAGGTGACCAAAAATACAAACCAATTCTTTTTTCATTTATTTGTGGTGTGTTTTGAATGGTAGGCATATGCTCTCCCCTTAACTAGGTGACCAAAAATCCAAACCCATTCTTGTTAATCTGCGAGTGTGAGTAGGGCATACAGTGTGGGTTTTCTCTTTATTCATGCCTAAAAAAGATTGATCAAACTATGGGTATATTCTCTCGCTTTTATTTATCCTAGAGGGCCTGCCTTGGGGAAAAAGTACTCACCCAAGGGAACAACCCAACCAGTAACACGCTAAAGCCAAGCACATTTTCAGCTAGTATATAAGTGAGGATATTGGAATAAAGGCCAATATCATGCTGTTGGTTTTGATGAGAAGGGTAGCAATGGTCTCTCACCGCATGGATCAATCCCTACGAATAAAAAATACTTACTAAAACCCTTGTTGTAGATTGGTCAAAACATTTATTTATTCTTTTGGTACAACAACGATCGTTGTGAAGGCATCCACATTCTCGTAGTTTTTAGTAGAGATGATTAGTTTGCCATGGGAGTTTCATGGGGGCTGGAAACTTGGTTGACCTGAGAAGTGAGTGCAATGTAAGGGGGAGCCTGTGTGGCCAAGCTTCTGAATTCATCCACTAAAGATAAGTGTGGTTGGGGTAAAACCCACATGGAATCTAAGAGAATATAGTCTTTCACAGACCTAGGGAATGTACATTGTGCTTGATTGTGCTTGTCAAAGAGTCTTCAAAACAAAATTCAAACAAAAATTTACACGCTAGAAAAGTGCAAAAATTGTGATTCAGAATACATCATTTGGAACAAACCATCCTCTGACCAAAAACCAAAAAAATCAAGTAAACTGAAGACAAACTATTACATTCACTGTTCAGGGCTTCCACTACTTTTTGTAGCATTTTCACTAATTTTTCCAGTGCATCCACCTCATTTTCCAGCGCACTTACCTGATTTTGTGGCGCATACACCAAATGTTGCAATGCATTGACTCAAAAATTTGGCACATCTAAGCCATTCTATGGGGCATTCACCTTATTCTTTGGTGCATCCAAGCCGTTTCGTGGTGCATTTGAGCCATTTTGTGGCACATTCACCTTATTTTGTGGCACATCCAAGCCATTCTATGGCACATCCAAGCCATTTTGTGGCACATCCAAGCCATTATGTGGTGCATCCAAGCCATTATGTGGTGCATTCACCTTATTCTATGGCACATCGAAGCCATTCTATGGTGCATCCAAGTGTTTCTGTGGCACTTCTGCCTTTCAACACTTCCATTGACTGTAACAGTGCTTCCACCAAAATTCATAACTAGAGAATTAAGATTGACCTTTAGCTGAAATTTTGAGACTAGATTTATAAAATTTTCCAATTTAGGACCATTCCCCATAAGCCAAGGAGCTTAAACATGTCCTTTATCCAATGATTTCATGAAGAACTAAAATCTAGAAACCAAAATCTATAGCTCTTAGTCCAAAATCCCATTAGAAAGATCTTTCCCAACTCTACAAATTTAGAGACAGATTACTCTTCAACTTTTACAGGAAAGCTTCAAAGAACAACCCTAGCTTGTATTCATTTTATTATTTCCAAAATCCAAGACTCTTCCAAAGATTTGAACATCTTGTCAAAAAAGGAAAATTTTCCCCATTTCACAATTGGAACAAAAATTGCAGAATCTTCTCAAGTTCAAAAACTATCCCTTAGTTTCCTTAGAGTCCAAAACTTTGTTAAAATTGACCTCCAAAAGTGAAACCCCTTTTCACCTAAACTTTGATCACACACCCAAAAGTGCCTCATCATCAAAATCTAAATTTGATCATCAAGTTGAGTTTCCCCATCAGGATTTGTCATCCTTCATTTGAAAACAACACACTTTTCATCAAATTTAATTATCTTAGTCCCATCAATAGGATTCATTATTCTATTCGACCTAGGTATTTCTTTGGCACTCCTAAACAATGATCAAAATTTAGCAAACCTTCATCACTTACATGCCTGTTTTAACAAGGTCCCACAAGCATAAACTCAAAGAATAGGAAATTGAAACTCAAAACACCATGGCTGAAATAGATGAGGATCAATTGAATGCTTTAACTCAACAAATGAAAAACCTTCAACAACAAATCTAGGATATGCAAAGAGAAACAAATACAGAAATATATCTACTGCTAGACATCTACCCATATCCTCTTGACCAAACAATGAACATGACACCTTCTCCACCAATAAATTATACATCATCCAAGTTCAATGTCTTCAAATTCTTGAAAAAGTTAAATGAGAAGCCCAAATCAAAGTCTCTAAACATAAATGATAATGAACAATCTTACCATGTCATGCATCTATCTTCATCTCCCACAAGCCAAAATAAATCTCATGATTCCTCCACCCAAGTTAATAATTCCATTCAACCACCTTATTCTATCATATCTTCTACATCCAATGATTCATGTTAATCTCTTAGTCCAAACCATGCTAGCATAGACTCCTCTACACCTCAAGATCAAAAAATTCTTTCCACTTCATCCAATGATACCAAAATTCCACAAGTTCTTCCAATCTTTGACCATGAACCCATCTCTCAAGAATTTTGTAATGATCCCCTCCTTTCACTTTTCATCCACAATGATTCCTTTCCATCTTGAGAGAAAAGTATCCTTCCAAGTCCTCCTTCCACTCCATCTAATAAATCCATACGATCTCATGATTCCATTACATCTCAAGAGCATGATAGCTCTTCCATCCTATATAATGATGTCTTACAATCTGATGATCAAGATATGCTTTCTACAAAATATCAGGATTCCCTTACTCATAAAGATCAAGATATGCTTCCATCTGAGGATATCCTTTCATTCCATGAAGATTTTCATCCATCTCAAGATCAATATATTCCTTTCACACCACCACATGATGATTCCATACCTGATGAAGAGCAAGCTACTCCATCTCCTACATCTCCTGATCCTTTTCCAAGTCAAGATCAAAACACCCCATCATCCCTATGTCAAGATCCTATCACACCTATACAAGCTATCCATGAACCACACACCTACAAATTGGGATCCTCCACCTTCATCCATTCCAGTTTATTTCCAACACCGATCCTTTCATCCATATGATATCCTTCCCAAAATGGACTTGCATCTTGTTTCACAAACAATACATATCCCATTGGTAAACAAATGTGTCAAAGTATGAACTACAAAGGAAAAGGATTAGGCCTTCATGAACAAGGTATCCTAGAACTCCTTTTTGCTCAAGAAAACCCATATTACCATGGCCTTGGTTATACACCTAAGTGTCCTACTTCATCAAAATTTCTATCTATCCTAGGTCCTCATCCTAATCCACCAAACCTTCCATCTATCCTAGGTCCTCATCCTAGTTCATAAAATCGTCCATCTATCCTAGGTCCTCATCCTAGTTCATCAAATATTCCATCTATCTTAGGTCCATATCCTATTCCTCAAGAACAACAAAGGCACACATCCTTGATTTCATTTCAAAATTCTACCTACACTCACTCATCCATAATACCTCCATACCATTCATCTCAATCCACCCCTCCCATTGCTCTTGGAGGAAATTTGGGTACCAGATGTCAAAAGCTTCCATATCAAAATCCACATGTATCAAACGATCAACATGTCTCCTCGAAGAGGCATGCAAAAATAAAAGGAAATTTAATCCATAATCAAAAGAAAAATAAAAAATGCCACAAAGGCCCATCAAAGAAAAAAGAAAAATTTCCAAGACCACAAAGGTCCATAAGTCAAAAGGAAATTTCAAAAGGCCACAAAGGCCCATCAAAGAAAAAAGAAAATTTTCCAAGACCACAAAGGTCCATAAATAAAAAGGAAATTTCAAAAGGCCACAAAGGCCCATCAAAGAAAAAAGAAAAATTTCCAAGACCACAAAGGTCCATAAATAAAAAGGAAATTTCAAAAGGCCACAAAGGCCCATGAAGCAAATATCAAAGTAAAAAATCATGTGGATTCCTAAAAGTCTCATAGAAGCAACAAAATCCAATTTGACATCCAAATTTGCTAATCCAAAAGCTTCATCCAATCTCCCATCTAAAATCCTGTCACCTTCCAAATCCATTTTTCCTCCATCACTCCACAACCCTTGAAGGTGTGTGCCAATGTTGACCTTACAATCCTTTCCATCTATCTATCAACAAGCCTTTCCACCTCCTATCCATTATCCAACATTCATCCCCCATTATTCTCCTTTAATCCAAACCTTTGTATAAGACCTTAGTTTTTTCCAATCATACCTTTAATAGGTCAACATTTATAAGTCTAATCCCCATTGCCATGGTTTATTAGAGCATGTATTCGAGAGATATTTGGTTGTGAAACTTGATGCTTGAGTCCTTCCTCCACCTCCCTATCATCCATATCCTATTAGGGGGAAAGTTTTGTCCATCTTATCATTCCTTAAATTTCCACCTTTGATCTTGACAAGGTTAAGGATCTCCTTGAACATCGTATATCTTATCCTATTCACTTTGTCCATATCTTTCATACTAGATACTTTGGTCTTATCCATGTTCCATCATTCTTACTAGATACATCCTTTCTTCTCATCCTCGGTCTTGATGAGGAATAAGGGAAAAATAATTGGACCTTGTATCCATATCTTATCTAGTTGATCTTGATCATCCCATTAATTATCTTTATCCTCGCTTCTTCCATTACATATCTCCTAGCTTATCAAAATCCATGCCATCATGCCCCTTTGCAACCTTGAATCTTATCATGCAAAACATATTTGAGCCTAGCTGTAAAACATTATCCAATCCTCATATCTTTTTTCAATAAACAATCATTAATCTTATCATCATTATGTCTTATGGAATCAATCATTTCTGGCATCTTACTCAATCAACCATTATCATCTTTCGACAATATGTTGCTTGTGTGACATGTTTTGTAGTGAATCTTTCATTTTGATCTATCATTTATCCATGGTTGCATTACCTCTTTTGTGGGGAAACTTGTTCCTTCAATCAGTCATATCATATCATTCCATCTTAAATATCCTAAGAAAAATCCAAAAAAATCCAAAAAAGATCAAAAATAAAATAAAAATAAAAAAAGATCCAAAATGGATAAAAAATCCAAAAACATTGGAAAAAGTCCTGAAAATCCCCAAAAACATTGGAAAAAGTCCTAAGAAAATCTAAAAACATTAGAAAATGTCCTGAAAAAAATGGTCACCCTGGTGAAAACCTAGAAAATAGGCATCTTTGTGATAGGAAAATAAAAATAAAAAAAGTGAAAAACCAAAAAAAAGAAGGAAAAGTACAAAAAGATAAAAAAATTTCATAAAATTTGAAAAAGTGCAATAAAAAAAAGTAGTGAAAACCTGACAATAGGCGCTATTTGTGAAAGATCAACTTTTCCATCTATTTGAACATGTTGACCATTTGCTTTCACCATCAATTTTCCTATCATCAAAAAGCATCATGTACATATCCTGGCATCGCGGTCATGTCTCACCCTAGACTGGGGTAAAAATCTTGAACTCACTAGGGGCAATAAACTTTGAGCTTAAACCAATAGACAAACAACACAACAAACACCACAAACACAAAGATCATAGTCCAACCCAACATTGAACATCAATCACAATCAGTAACACATCAACCATCCAAAATAAAACAACCAAATCAATCCAATCAAAACAAACCTCAAATGGATGATGTTCCTTCTGGATCATAGCTTTATCAATGTGGAATGAATGTTCAACTGGTGAACTTTGATTTTTGTTATCATATCTTTGGATCACCTCGATGGTGTATTGAACTAGAGGAGCCAGGAAGGAGAATGATATTTTTGTTTGTTTTTTGTTTGTGAGTTATCACTATTACTGTGCAAATTGTTGCGGGAAGTGCTATACAAAGCATCACTGATGACATTCTGAATTTGCATAGGAAACTGGTTAACTCTTGTCTATTTATGCAAGAAATACTCAGTTCATCTTGGTCCAATTATAGCTAGATGCTTGTGTTAACTTGCACTATCAAACATCATGAAAGTGGTACTTAGGTCATTATGGTCTCATTAGACCATTGATTTTTGTACTCACTTTCAACATTTTAAAAGCTCAATGATGATACCAAGCACAATAAATTAGTTACTGGGATGACAACATTGCATTATTAGGTTTGCACGTTTAGGCTGCATTCATACTAAGTTTTGCATATGTATTTATAGATTTTCCAAGGCTGTAAAACTTTACATTATCAAAGTGGTAGAAATTGTCAAATTCGTAATTGAATAAATGAATGCATCAAGTCTCAATGCATCAATCAAATCTCACAGCTAAAGCTGTCAAAAGTCCCCTGTTGATCCTATATTGGGGCATATCAATTAGAGAAGCAAAATCATATCGCCCAATCATCATCAAAATCCACTTGCACTAGATGTAGAATCATGTCCCATGTCTTTAGGAAGCGTTCCCTAGACTAAAGAATTTTAAAATCCTCCTATGATCATAACATATCACAAATCAAAAATCTTATCAATCAATCAACATCATATCAATCAATCAACCTAATCAGCTCTGATGCAATTTCGATCAAATCTCTTGAGCATCTATCATTGATCCTCGCCTATCATGAGGACAATCATCAATCTATCATTGATCCTTACCTATCATGAGGTCAATCATCATCATCCTATCATTGATCCTCACCTATCATGAGGTCAAACATCAACTATCACATTAACATCATCAAATCAATCGGCTGGACGCGATCATCAAACATCAAACACAAGGAGGCAACATAAGGCATCAATTAATCATTTCATCAAAGGGCAGCTCATTTCTTCAATATTAGGAGATAAATCACTGGGATATTATCAAATCAAGATTTTATCATCATCATCATTATTGTCAATCAATTGAAATTTTCAAAAATCATCAAGAAAAATCCTTTATTATCACAAATTCCTTGATTTATCTCCCGAGGGAGCATACAGACATAATCTTCCTAAATCACTGTTCGGGGCATCATTAAAATTTTTAGTAGCACTGGTAAATTTGTCTTTGAAGTGATGCATAAACACATCACTTCAAAGAGGGGATGTAGCGCCCCTTCGTTTTAACTGTCCTTGAAATGCAAGGAAGTTGTTTGTTGGGAAGTCATGTCATTTTAGCTGGTTAAAAGTGTTTTTGAGTAAGTGCCCATTGGTGTATTATTGTGTATTGCGTTATTGAGTACTTTATATGGCCTTGTGCAATTAATTAATTAAAAGAGGAAATTTAAATAAAATTAAAATTAAAACAATAATATAATAAAAAGTTACTAATAAATAGTTGGATTAAATTATTTAGATAAAAGTTTTGTTCTGAATTATATTTTTATTTGGTAATTTATCATTTTGGGAAGATAATTGTTTAATTAGGAAAATAAGGAGAATTTTAATATGAATTTAGAAGATAAGTTTTGAAACTACAATTAAAACAAAACGAGAATAGATTAAAAAGGATAAGATTTTCAAACTGAAGCGTTAAAAACTAGAAAAGTTGGAAAAAAATAAATAAAAATAATAAAAATAGAAAAAGGCAAGACAAGATAAAAAGAGAAGAAGAAGATGAAAACGTGAGCATGCATGGATCGAAACTGAAATTGAAAGGGGAAACTTGTTATTTTTATTTATTTTTTGTTTTTCGAAAGCTTATCTCTAGGATTTTATAGTGCTGGTTTTGGGAAATGCAAGGGGGGAACATTTGTATTTTTTTTTAAGAACACTTGGCTCTGCAAAAGGCATTCTAGAAAAAAAAGAGAGGAATCAGATGGGTTTGGAGGCGGCGAAGGAGGTCGTTATGGTATATTGTTTCCACTTCCAAGTGTTATATTCCAGGTTGGCTCCTTCATCGCACACCGCTTCATTTATCTATTCAAATGTGGAGTTTGTACTATATTAATTTTTTTGATTTCCTTCTCCCTCTAGCAAATTTGTTATGTTGGCCTATGAATATATACATATCCTTATTGTTGGATGGAAATTGATGTTATGGTTGGAACTTGATACACACACTTGGGTGTTTTGTTCTATGTTGATGCCTTCGTTTTTTTTCAACCGATTCTCGTATGTCATATCATACTGTAATCTGCAATTTGTAAACCCCTAGTATCTAATGATTTGATACTGAATCTTCTCAGATTTGTCTTGTTTTCTTTAACGATGGTGCATTCGTGTTTGGCGTCTCTTTTTAGAGTTTCAATTCTTATACTCTTGATTCTTTGATGTCATTCTTGGGGAAACTACCTTCCTAGTTGGTAGCTATGTTGCCCTTGGGGCTTTTATCCTAAATCAATTCGATCTTTGATCAGTTTGTTTGCTGCCTTATTAAAAGAATGAGGCTGATTTTCAATGCCTTTTTTTGGGATAGTTTATAGATCTTATTAAAATCACTTGTCCATGCTCTCAAGAGCTCAATCTGATTGTGCAGGTCTATTCTATTTCTCATTGATTCTTTTAGCATCTTCAATACTTGTTTTATAGAACATGGTCATCGTATGTTCTGTTACCCATGGTGCACATCCCCAAGGACAATTTCTCTTGCTGCAGTCTTGGAATTGACTTTCGATGTAGCATAGTATCTAGAAAATGATCGGCATAACCATCACACATAATAAAATTGCTACTTCGTATCTCTGTTTGGTATTCTATACCCTCAAAATATGTAGTTCATTAATGCCTCCAGTCGCAGGTCGATATATGCTCTCACATTTTCATCTTGTTCTTCCAGCGCACAAACCTGGCATCTCTCCATTCCTATGCCTTTCTTTGAGAAATTTAGAGTTGTTTCCAAAGTTTATTGGGCCTTTTGTGGTGCATCAACATGGTTTCTGTGTCTCCTAGTCATAGCGTCCTTCGCAGTCATATTGTTGGTTGTATGTGTGTTTAGAGTGCACTACTCATGCTTCACAATTGATAATTGCTGGTTGGAGCGATGAGATTCAGACTTTATTTCATCCCTTAGTTTTGCATACATCGAATCTCCTAGGGGTACTGATGTGTGAGGTGCATGTAGTCCTCATTTATGGTGTCTGCAACTGCTTTGTAATTCATTCGACCCTATTCGCTTGATAATGTTTATTGTCCTTTTCATAGCTTTTTGTATCTAATTCGTAGTTGGATTACTTGTTGCATCCAAACCATATTGTGCACCCATCGCCTACTTTCAAGCGTGCTTTGTGAGTTGAAAACTATTAGAATCTGCTTATAAATCACATTCCTTACCTTGCAGGTGGTTTTAGTTCGATGACCTTTCAATCATATAGGTTTTTTTTAGATGTATAACATGCAAGTGATTCACAAAATAAGCTTCATATCACACAAAGTTAACCAAAATAAGCAGTAATTATATATGTGTGTTCATGTAGGAAATTTGATAGTTCTTTATTTATAATTTAGAATAAATATATTTCATATTAGAGTTTATTATGGGGGTCTTTCAAATGCATATATAGTTAGTTGATTTAAGGAATAAAATATAAACTTTAGAGTAAGTTACTTATTTATGTTCTACAGGGTAGGATACATTTTATTTTCCTATGGGTTGTATTTGATGTTATACAAGTATTAGCAAAGGAATGGTATTTAAGTAAGAATTTAGATTGACATATCTTATTGGATGGGTGTTACTAGAATGATTATTTTAATGAATGAAGTTAATAATGTAAATTGGCTTCTATTGAAATTGGTAAATGATATTGGTTATAATAGTTAAAATTGATTTATTTATAGTTAGACATTTGAAAAAAATTGTTTAGATTAAGTAGTTTAGTAAATGGATAGTAAATTTCTTGCTGAAATAAATATTGGGAATAAGGATTGTGAGATATAGTACGTTCTATTGGTGTTTTGTGATAGTTTTTGAATTGTAGTATAAGTATTGCATTTAAAGAAATAAATGACTACTTGCTTGAAGGAATTATGTAAAACTATTTAGAATACTTCTATTTATTAAATGAACAGTTGTTTCCCTTGTGAATTATTTAATAGTTGTTTTTGAAAATTTGGATTATGGAAGTTGAAATAAAATAAGTTCTTAGTTATCTAAAATGCTTCTTAAGAAAATGAATGAATACAATATGTTAGAATGTTTTGTTGGGTTTATGTGTTCAGTGAATTTGTGTCTTTAAATTACCTTTTTGAATGAATGGATAAATTGTACTTGAATGCTTATGGTTCTTTAGTGGTTGTGCATTGAGTGTATACATACATTTAAGGGTTAATTTGATATTCAATTTGATGAGATTGCTTGGTTTGATAGATTGAGTCGGGTTGAGTTATTTGGTTGATTTCACTTTTGTTTTTGTGGTTGATTTGAAATTGTCATTTTTTTGTGTTCTCTTTTGGGATTGCTTGGTTTAGAAGTGATTTTACTCTATTGGGTTTATGTTGGATTAACGAATGATTTTGATGGATCTTTTCATTGTGACTTTTTCTTGAGTTGATTTTGAGTTGGGGATCTTCTCTCATTTAATTTATATTGCTATTCATATGGTATTGTTTTATTTTAAGTGGTGAATACTTGGTTTGTTTAACTAGAGGAGGTCTTACCCATTGAAATTTGTGGTAAATTTATGTGTGTGATTTGGAATTTAAGTTGATCTTATAAACTGTGGTTGGTTTGATTATTGTTGATTTTTAAATTGAATACTATTGGTTTCTCAGTTGGTTGTTATCATGAAGATTTTGGTTCATTGCAGTTGATTTTGATTTGAATTGATTGCAATTGATCTAAATTGAGTTGATTGTGGTTATTGCTTAAAGTTGGGGGCTGGTTATATCATATGGTTAAGGGAATCTTCTAGAGGCGAGGGAAATTTTATTTGATTCTTCATTGATCTGGCCCTTTGGAAAGTTTTGACCGTAAATGTGATTTTGAGTTATGAGTGGGTTGTACGGTTTATGGATGTTGTTTCATATGATTTTGGCGAGATGGTTTTTCCTCGCGGATGTTCCATTTGTTGGTTTAGTGTTCTTGTTGGTACAATCCCTTGGTATTGAATATTTATGTTTGGGTTTCTAGAGAGAGTGGCTCTACATGGGGGCCGGTGCATAATGGGGCTGTCAGGGTAACCCACGTAGGGTTAGAGTAATAAGTGATAACCTAAAAAATTATTTAGGGGGTAGTAGTAAAATATTAATAAGATAGTTATGGATGCCTCATCTGCCTGTTAGGGTTATCATAGACTAAAGGTGGGATGAGAAGGCTGTGGTTGGAATGATTGTTGCCTCGTCTTCACGAGAGGTTAACGGTTCCACATGAGTAAGTCTATGGAGTGGCACCTTAAGATAGGTAGTCAGGATAACTATAGATGGAGGCAACACCTTGAGCTAGGTTGTTTGGATAATCCATGTATAGATGGAGGCGACACCTTGTGATAGGTTGTCTGGATAATCCATGTAAGGCCATACGATGACACTCTCCTCTAGCATTCCCCTTTGAGTTGTTTTTATTGCTTGCCTCTGGAAGTGGTTTATTGATATCTTTTGGCAATCTATTGTTGTTATGATTCAAAAGTGGTTATTGTTGTTATAACGATTTATTGATGTTATGATATTGGATTTATTGTTACTATGTTCTGAAGTGGTTTATCACTGTTATGAAGTGATTTATGGTCATCATGTTTGGATATCATGTTTTTTGGTCATGGTTTATTGATGTTGTGACTATCCTTGGGTTTCATGTTACTCTTGTATGACATTGAGTCTTGTGGTTCCCTATTGGATGTTCTGGGTTGAGGTCTCTTTCTTGTCAGCTCCTTAGCATGGGGGGTGGGTCTTCAGACCCACGTGGTTGGGTGGAACGTGCTAAGCACTCCATTGGGTCCCTAGTCGAGGACCAAGAGGTGTAGATTGGTGTCATTTGTGGCGACTCCAGAGTGGTTTCTATCTTGGAGCTAGTTATGATGTTTTGTATTCTGTTGCTCAGTTGTATCATTCTATCTTGTTATATAGATTCCCATTCATGTTGGGGAACATTGTTGTATCATTGTTACTCTTGAATATTGTAATGAAATGTAATGATAAACCTTTTGCGGCTTTTGATCCATGGCAGTTGTTATTCGAGACATTGTATTTGGGAAATATGTCCCTGGAGTTTATATGATGATAGAGAGTTTATCATTATGAGTTTTAAGTTAATTATGTATATGTTGTCTATACGAACGTGGATGCTTTCTTATTAATGATTTATCATGTATGTGTTACATTTGTAAATGTGTACTTTGTTATGAATTATATATTTGGTTTTCTTTCTTTGTCGTCGTTGTATGAATCTAAGTTTCATAATGACTCCTTGTGTACCCAAGGGATGTAAGTGTTAATGGATTTGTTTAATTAAGTTTCATGACTTAATGTGCATCTCATGTATGTTTAGAATTACTTTAAAAAAAAAATTGTGCGGTAAATATTGTTTACTTGTCCTTTGGGGTTCGCATGACGAGGCGTTATAGGGGAAAAATGTATACACCAAAAATTGGTTTGGGAAATATTAATTAAATATTGATTATTTAATTAATGAAATCTTTATTCCTCTACTATGTAAATAAATTGCAAATTTATTTACATAGTTCCTATTTTCTTAATTCCTCTATTCTAATTCACCCTCTTCATGATTTAATTGAAATAAACAAATCTAAGTAATTTGTTTTATTTTAATTAATTCCTTCTCATTAAATTTGAATTTCATCACATTTCTACATATTTCTTCTAACTACCTTCCACCTCACCCTCCAACTCACCATGTGTCACATGAAAATAATTATTCTTATTTTTGAAAATAGATATTTGTTCTCAACAATTTTAACCACCTTCAAGACACATGGCTTCTTCATTCAAATGATTCCTTCTTACACTTGGCAAGATGGTTTTACTAAAGGGAACAATTGCCTTGTTTTCTCCATCCTTCTCATTCTTCACTATTGATTTCTCCAGATCAAATCTCAATCGTTTATGGCTGAAAACTCACCCAATGCCTTGGAAAAATCTATAAATTGAGGCCCATTTATAGCTTTTTCATAAGGAGCATTTGCATAATATTACTCTACAAGAATTCATTCAACATTTAGAATAGATTATCAATTCAGATTAGAATCATGGCTCCTTTAGGTGTTTCTTAGCTTGTTTCAATTTAGCATTTAGAATCATTTCCACATCACTTTCATTAGTTTAATTTTGTTTTGCATCATTTACACATCAATTTTTATACAACGGTTCATTCATCATGTCATTTTATCATTTCATCTAGCTAAATCATTCAATTATGTAGATGTAGACTTGGATTCTGCATTATAGATAAATAGGCTACTCGTTTCTTAGATGACATCCTAGTGATTTGTGCATGAATAAGATCTGAGAGCATAAAATACTAGGACATTTGAGATCAAAGGAAGATGAGAAGTTTTGAAGGAATTCTGTTATCGAATTGTGTTTGATTAAGTTAGATTTCCTTACTGTAATACTTTCCATCTAATTGTGTTGTTAATTTGATATAATTCATGCATATTTTCTTACACACAATAGGCATGCATTATCGACATTTAGACTGACAGTGGCTGAGATCATCTTAGGAATCGTTTCACTAGACCGACGCGGGCGATACTTCAGCCTAGGATGGGGGCTTGCTTAGGAGTGGATGCTCCGATGTAGGGAGTGCTTCACCTAGGGGCCAATGATGCTAGCATCTCTTTACCATGACCTTCACAAGTTTGCATATGTTGACAACAGGTCCATGGGCTCAGGAGTTACACTTTTGCACATTTGGGCCTGGGAGCACATTGCAATGCTTTTCCCTATGAGATTCGTACTTGTCGACATGGAGCCAGATGACCTAGTCATCTGGAGATACAGGGGTGCACTCACTTTTTCATGCATAGGAGCAGCAGGCATTCGACACTAGTGGCGGGTCATCGATGAGATGATAGTTTTTACTTGGAGACCTTATCTTGCCTAGCTAGCTTGGTATGATGACATCCAACAATTATTCTTTGCTAGGTAGGATAGGTTGATGCAGGGCCACGATCATACCATGATTGAGAGGTATTTTCCAGACAAAGTGGTACACCGATTTGGGGATACATAGGACCAACCTGATGACTAGTATGTGGCCATCTTCACACGTACTACAAGGGATACAACATGGGGTTAGATGATCCCAATAGTGAATGTAGTGCAAAGCTTTATGTAGCTAGTGGCCATACCATGGCCTTATGATCAAGGACAGGCAGACCTAGGGACCACACAGGGGTATAGAGATTGGTTCCGTCCTCCAGTTAGATTGACAATTCCTAGTGCACAGCTACCAGGGAGGAGACCCAGAGGCTGAGGTCCAAGGCGGGGTCGGGGTCGAGTAGGAAAGGGAGACGACAACAATGACAAAGATGACAGTGGAAGAGGTAGAGGTAGAGGCAGAGGTGGACCACACCAGCAACCTGAGCAACACAGGGATGGGCATCAGGGTTAGGATCAGGATCAGGGCCGACAAGACTAGGATCAGGCTCGGTAGGATCAGGACAGGTAGCAGACACCACCCAGGGATGGTCACTAGGACTAGCCACTAGTCCAGCCACCACCATAGCCAAAACCCAGGGACAGACATATTTTGCAACTTCAGGCTCAAATACAAGGTTTATAGGGATAGGTTGCTTCTTTGACAGTAGAGAGAGACCATCTCAGGACAGAGCGGGACTAGGCTGCTTATCGGAGATAGACCACAGAGCTCAGAGCAATACAGGAGATGGGTTATAGACAACAGCTCGAGAGCATGTCTGCATCCTCCTCCTAGAGTTCAGTTTCATTACAAGCATATAGGGAGGTGGTCCAAGAGGCCGATTATTATAGAGTTCCTTATCTTTAGGCTGTGCCTCGAGTGTCCTAGGTCCCATATTTTTCGCAACAGATAGGGTACAGGCCTCCAAAGGACCACAAAGAGAGATAGGCCAGCAAGGGTGAGGGGAGCTAGCAGGGCTAGCCCTTTTTTTATCAGAGACATGATTCTTTTTGTGATCCATGGGCTCGTTTTTGATAGCCCCATGGGAGATTTGTACAATATTGATTATACACACTTGATCCTTATCTTGTACCATGACAATGTATTATTTTGATGATATGATATGAGATGATTCGATCCAATGTGTGATGTTCTATTTGATTTATGTGTTATGGATGGATGCTTTTAGTTTCTATATATGATGGTTGATGTGATGATTTTATCTTATGTGATGCAATGCAATGTATGTTTCTATATGATAATACAGTGATTTATGGATGCATTTCTTTTTCAGTATCTTTCCTTATGCACATTTGATGATGATGTATGGATAATGCAAATGTTATGATATGCAAATTCTTAGACTAACAAATCTATATTATGCACCTAGTGGGTGATTATGAGATGCAATCTTTTATTTTCAATATCTTTCTCATGTATGATATGGTGATGCATTTATGGATGACATGATGATGCATACATGGATGATATGAATGATATGATATGATGATACCTATGTTATGACGATTTTATCTTTATGTAATGGATGCAAATGTATGGTTATGATTTATGAGATGCTTAGAGTAACCAATCTGTATTATGTCATGATGAAATGCAATGTATATGAGATGATTTAATGTTTCCTATTATGATATGATATGCTATGCAATATGATGATGGTTTGTGGATGCAAGATGGATGCATTAGTGATGATTTGTGATTAACTATCATGGTACCATGTTAGTGCAAAAAAGAAGACAAAAGCAATAAGAGAATCCAACAAGTTAAAAGATGATGATGATGATGATGATTTGCTTGCCAGGAATTGGGACAATAAAAGGGCCAATTACCTTATGTTTGATAATACACATAGGTACAATGCATCAAGGTATAAAGAACAAGGATGGCGTTGTACCTAGTGTGATGGAATTTGACTCGACAATCAGGTAGTTGTACTCCCGTTCACACCTGACATATGAAACCTCATTCAAAATGTAGTTCAGATATCCTAAACATCTCAGACCAAAACATAGAAAGGAAAGCCTTCCTATGTGGTCAAGAAGATACGTAAAACATCTTCCCTACACCCAACAAAGCACGCATGACCAAGTTACATTACAAGAATATCCAACAAGAACAACATATAAAAGATAATGATCATTGCCCCATTCCTTTCTCTCTAAATCCCTTTGTTTGGACATGATCAAGAGATCATTGGAATGAGCACAATAAGAAAAGTCAAAAGACTAATACAAAGTAAGCAAACAAGCTAATGTTCTTTATACCGCTAGCCAAGACTAAACTACGGTGATGCCTAATGTTGATGTCCATTGTAGGAAGGATGCATCCTAGGACATGACGATATCAGATGATTGATTTGGGACTGATTGGATGCTAAGCTATTGATACAAAAATATGACCAAATTGTTTACTTACTGACCTAGACTTGAGACTTTGACGCTTTAAGTTTTCACTTTTAACCTGATAGACTTGTTTCCGACTGTTTTACCAAAGGTTGAGGGTGATGACGATTTATTAAGGATGATTGATTATTGTGGGTGAAAGAGAGATGGGACAGATGGATTTTTTCAAATATTTGGATGTTTTTGGAGTTTTTTGAAATGTTTTGAGGTTGTTTCTGGTATTTTCAAGATGTTTTACAAATGTTTTGATTTTGGATTTTCCAATGTTTTTGGTGTTTTCCTCGAGATTTTATTAATGTTTTTGATTTTGTGTTTTGAATGTTTTTGGATTTTGTGTCTTAGGGGCTGATCAAAGATTAGCCTTCCTACATTTAAGCTCACGGATACATAGTTCAGATAACCATGTTTTTAATGTTTTTGACTTTATGAATGTTTTTGGATTTTTGGATTTTTTGATTTTGTTGGTTTTTGAATGTTTTTTTATTTTGATATACATTTTGGATGTTTTTGGATTTTTTGCATGATTTTGATGATTTGAATATGGATATGTGTAATGATATCAGTGATCTATTTTGGATTTTGTTGAAATCCAAGCTAAGGTTGATTGATTTGATCGATGGATTGATGATGATAACATTGTTGAGGATACACAACAATGCAAGGATAGTGTTAAGAAAAAAAAGGATTAGGATGGATATCCCTAGATGATGAGGGATTGATGATGATAAACATTGTTGAGGATACACAACAATGCAAGGATAGTGTTCAGCAACACAAGGGTTGGGAAGGATATCTTGAGATGATGATGGATTGATTGGATTTGATTGATCAGGATTTTGAAGCTTGATTTTGGAACACCATTATTTTGAATGATTTGATACAATGCTGAAGTAAAAATTAGATGCAACTGATATTGATTGTTTGGACTGATGTTCAATGAAAGATAAAGTTTGATAAGGAACATCTTCTCGTCAAAAAATGCCATGGGCTAGTGATTTGGATTTTGGCTCACAAATGCTTTTGACCAATTGATTTCATGTTTGCCAATGTTTGGATCACCACATAAGTTGGAAGATATAGATCAAGATTTATTCTGAAGCAAGATGTAAATATCTACCCCCAATGTCTAGCAGTGTTTGAAATGTCATGGATGGATGCTTGGATAGATGTATGGATGGATGGATATGGATTATCTTGCGATAACTAGATAAGGTGTTTGAACAAAGGATGCTCATTTGGATAATGATTCATGGCTTAGATAATGCTTGGTAGGATAGGATCAATGAAAATAACCCATGCCAAGATGTTTACTATAAGCAAGTGTAAAGTGTACACCAAACTTTTATCAAGATCAAGATAATTTGGAAAATGGATGTAGATGGATGAAAATGGATTGGATAAATGGTTCATAGATGAATGAATTTATTATGGATGAGATGGATGGAATGCTAGATTTATTATGGATGGGATGAGATGCTTTCACCTGAATTAGAACATGTAGATGCTAGATTCTACACATGACGCCTATTTCTTCCGTGTTTTCATCATGGTCTTGCCCAAAGCGCCATTGTAGTGGTTTCACGGAGGACAATTTTATCTTTACTATTTTCAATCATTTTTTTTGGATTTTCATATTTTGATATTTTTTGTTTTTTCTAAAAAGATTTTAAGCTCATGTTGAACCACTGGTGGTGTTGATGTAGATGCTTCCGTCATATTGTGCCATCAATATCCTCGCTTGAAGAAGCTACTTTGCTAAGCTACATGCACTTGAATACAACTTTTGAGATTCCTGATATGCTTTGTTGATACCAAAGTTAACTTTGTCTTTATGTGCACATCACAATAGAATGCCTTCTAAATCCTTATGATGAAGGGTCATTGCCAACACATGGTCAATGTGAGAATTTGATATCATACGTGGAGGCATGGATGAAGTGTGTTTAGAAACAAAAGATGGATTGGTTGATAGTTTGGAACCTTTGACTCTCCAAACTTGGGAAAATGAGCAATGATGGATGGATACGGAAGTGTGCATGGAATTAGGACCAATCACTTGATATACTTTGTACATCGCTTGAGAATCCTTATTTTCCTTTGTGGACATCTTAGATGGATAATTTTCCCTTTTTTATTATGCTCCATAGTTTCTTTGACGAATGGAGTTTGATAGGGATGATCTTTCTTTGTATTTTTTGGTATCCATGTGTATTTTATTTATCCATTATGCTTCGCTACTTCTTTTTCTTTGATAATTTTCTTATTGCTTTAATTCATATATTTCTTTTGATGTTGGTCCCAATTTGTGGATGGGGTGATGGGTGGATGAAGATTCATGACATGGCTGGTTGTAGTATTGGCATCGGTTTCACCATAAGGATTCTTCATGCTCTATATGTTGACATTTTCTTGAGACATAGTTGCCCCCAGTATGGTGGTAGTAGCACCTTTATTCTTTGATTCTACCTATTTTAAAATGTCTTGTCTAGTAAGAATTCTATGATAAATGACCACTTCAGATGACATTATTTCACTTTGCTGCTCTACTGACTCCGGAATATCTTGTTCTGTCTAACCTGTTTCCTTGCATGGATAAGGCTGGATACCTTCATACTTGATGTCCTTAGTCTAAATTTTGGATATATCTAATCCTGATGTTGACAATTCAGTTTGACTATAGGAATCAATAACCTGCTCTCTTTGTGTAATAATGTCAGGAGTAAAGGAATCCTATTATGAATGAAGATCATCTACGTGTCCATCCACAAAAAAAATATCATGGGTATATGGAGGAGTACGTGCTATGTGGATATGATTATCTTGTATAGATAAGAGAGTATCCATTAGATTATTTTAGTAGCTTGGAGATACAAATTCTTGATCTTGAATGATTTGGGAATTAATTTTGACATGCTTTGGATCAAATTCTTGACATGGGTCAATTTCAAAAGATGGATTGCTTACAAAAGGTTCTTGGACATCGTCATTAGGCATGGGAAGTGGATCAATATCCTCTTGATCTTTGGGTGGTTTTGGATCAAATGTTGAGTTGAGGATTCTTTCAGTATCTGTAACCATGAGGTCAAAGGATGTCAATATGTCTTGGAAAGGACCATTGCTAGACTTTGGTGAAAGATGTTGATCATGTTTTGGAATAAATTCTTGAGATATGTCCTCTAACTCATTAGGTGATGTAGAGACATTTTCAACATGATCATTGGTCGATGGGTCATGAATTATGTCAATAGGATCAAATAATTCTAACACCACTTGAAATAGATGACTAAAAAGTGGCTCTTGATGTATGGTGAGTTGATCATCGGTTGAGGTGGAAATATCTTCGATGCTCTCATTGATGGATAATTATTGATCATTGTTCTCAACAATTGTGGTGGAGAGATTTTCAATGCTATCACTAGTGGTTGAATTCTAATCATTGTCCCCAATAGTTATTATTTTTTGATCAATAAGGTCTTGGATGAGATTTTTGAGTCGAATACAATCTAATGTTGTGTGTCCCTTTATTTTTTGAAAATCACAAAGGTGATTTTCATTATACCATGGTGGTTTCACTAGGGGCTCCTCATAGTTGTCATAAGTGGGAATTGTGATGAGTTTTTCTTGTATCAATTGTTGCATGATTGATTCAATTGGTCCCCCAAGTGGTGTGTATTTATGCTTGTTACCTTGTGAGATTTGTACCTTAAATTGACCTTGTGGTGACTGATTTTGGAGATGGGGTGATTGATCTTCAAGAGGTGGAGGTTGGGTTGGTTTTTGATGTTGTTGATCTTGATATCCAACTTCTTGACATTGGAGATATTGTTCTTGATGCAGTTGTGGACACAACTTAATGCTTTGATGACATGGTTCAACCAAAGGAATAGTGCATTGATTTTGGAGTGAAGAGGTCTCTTGGCTCAATAATTCATTTAGTTTCGCAAGTGAAGCAAGTTGATATAGAAAAATTTGATCCTGATTTTGATTTTGACTCCCTTGATACAACATATTTGGAATGTGTACTTATGGTGTTTGTATGGGATCATGGAAAAATTAATTTTGGGAAATTTTTTGATTTGGGATGATGTATAGATTTGGAATGATAGGTTGAAATTGGACATTGTTGTGGTTAGGAATCACATTTCCTAGATTTAGGTAACTTTGATTTTTCATGGTGTTACCTTGACTTGGATCAATACATGAGGTCGTATAATTTTCCAACATATATATCCCAAAGTTTACCAAGTGTGGATTTGAAATGTTCATGTTTGGTATATTCATATTTGACTTGTATGGATTGTATAAATGTTAGTTTTGATAATCAATTGGCATTGTAAGGCTTCGATAGTTTGGTTGATTTAGACCACTAATGATATATGAATCAAGTTTATATTCCATGTTCTTCTTGTGTTTTGACCTTGTTGCAAAAGTGACACCTAAGGTGTTTAGGACCAATGATGAGATGAAGGATGAAAGGGTGAGTGATATGGGTGTTGAAATTTTAGGAACCTTGGAGGAATACTAGACTTTAGGACTTTTGGATTTTGGATTTTGGATTTGATTTGGTTTGATTTGGATAATGGAATTGTAAACCCCAAGATGTTGGATGTTATATTGGAATAGACTTGTCCACAGGGATGATAATTTAACTAGGTGTATGAGGAAGGATTCATCCACTAACACTTAGTCAAATAAGGTGATTTTGATGTTGATTTGAAGGATTTTATCAAAAGTCTAGTATGAATGATTTTTGCAATGGTTCAAAAGTTGTTTGTGAGATGGGATTTGATCGATGTATGAGATAGATAAAATGATTGGTTGTTTTGATCCTAAATGAACCTAAGAGGGACATGTTTACAAGACCAAGGTTTTGAAGAACATGCTTTTCCCTAAGAGTACTTCAAACCAAAAGATCAATGTTTTCTCAAAAGACCATAAGACAAAAGATAAACAAGCACATGTGTGGGGTTCAATTGATTTCATATTGATTAATGAATTTCTTTTACCACATCCAATGTCTTGCTTAAGTTTCAAACTAAATTTCTATGTCTCAATTTCTTCTCATCCCACAAAGTGGAAATCAAGGAAACCAAGGCAAGAGTTTCCTATTGTTGACTTTAGTGAGCAAATTGAGATGTGAATTCAAATGCTTAGAAGCCTCTAAGGATAGAATCGCTAGGGAAAGCAATAACAATTGAATTTTGTCAATGATATTTGCTTCCTAAAGGGTTTGAAATTTGATGATCATGTTGAATGTTTGTTTTCTCAATGTTTTTGCTTCAAGCAAAGTGTTTTATTTCCAAGAACATGTACAACCCTATGGATGAAAAGACAATATTTTTTGAATCCCCATAAATCTAGCTATGCCTACTCTTAGCGGATGATTAGATGCTTGACCACACTAGCTCCCCTCCACGACACACACTTCTTAGGTCAGCCAAGCATCAATACCTATGAAACTCCCATGGCATACTTTCATCTCTACTAAGAGCCATAAAAATGTGGGGCGGCTTCAGAACGACCGTTCTTGCACCAACAAACAGATTGAGGATTTTTTCCTTTTCTAAACAATGGTTCTAGTAGGGGCATTCCGTTCATGGGGGACCATCCATGTGGCAAGAGACCATTGCTACCCTTCTCATTAGAATAATCCTCATGATACTTTCCTTTCCTCAAGTACCCACACTTATATATACCGGTTGGAAGTCGCTTTGCTTTAGCATGTTTCCGATTGGGTCATTCCCTTGGGTGATTACTTTATCCCACAAGGCAGGCCCTCTAAGATAAAAAAGTGAGCAAACATATCTATAGTTCGATCAATCTTCATTGAGAAACAAAGAGAGAACACACACAATATGTTCCACTCACACTCGCAAGTTTTTTCCAATTTTAAGAACCCAAATGAAGTGTGGAGGAAATCACTTAGACAACTTAATATCACAAAAAGCCTTTTGATTCTTGAGAGTGTTGTGAGGTGTGAGAGAAGCACATATGTCTTTTAGATGCTATTACTTTGGGTAGGTGATTACAAAAAATAGAAGCACTTGTTCATTTTAAATCCTTCAAAGAAAAAAATTGATTCTTTTTAAATCACCAAAGGAAGTGTGAGATTTGATTGTTCAATTGTTAACCTTAAAAGAAATCTAGTAAGTTTTCCTAAAGTTCTTTTTAAACCTTTTGTCTTGTTCTTTTTAGAGCCCAAATGAAATTAGTGAGTCCTAAAAAATCTTGAAGGAGTAAAGTCCTTAGACTTGGAATTATAATTGCTTTCAAAAGTGTCTAAGGACACTTAATGCAATGGATAAATAATGTTATACTTCAAAATATTCCTTGCTCCTTCCTTGTTTCAACCTACAAAAATTGATTAATCCAAGAAAAAAAAAGGCAAAAAATAGGTCAATAGCTGAAAATGATCAAAAGCAAAAAAGAACATGTCGAAATAACTTGAAATTCGATCCTTTGCCCCACCCCAGCGGCGCAACCCGCATATGCGTCATAGTTTGAAGAGGTCAGTAGTGCTATATGGTGCTGCTAGGATTGACAACAGTGGTATATGTTGCCACTAGGACTAACAACGGTGCTCTGTAACATGGATAGAGAGGATGATTGCGATACTATTTTGGCAAGTGGGATAATTTAGAATTTGAAAACCCAATGTCAGAAAAATAGCCCAGTGTCGGAGTTTGAAATTTTGAATTTCTAGGCAGGAACACACAGTGATGGAGTTTGGAGTTTTTAGCGTTGTTGTATGGCACTGCTAGATTGGTTAGCATTGCTGTATGGTGCCGCTTGACTGATAGCGGCACAATTTTTTGTAGACACAAAAAAACACAAAAAAACACATAATTTTGTCAAAAGAACATGTTAAGAACTTGATATTTTCCCTCCTAGCACCAAAATGTGAACCCCAATCCTAGATCTGCACAAACATAGCAAACAAACACAATATTAGATTCATATGCAAGTTAGAACTAAGATTCCCCATGCAATTCATCTACAATACTCAAAATAAGGAAAGAAATGAAGAAAAAAACAAGAAAAGTTATTAAATCCTATTTAAGCATGCAAAATCTCAATCCCATGGGGGAATTGGTGCCAATTTGATGTGGAAATTGGCCCTTTCCCAATCCCTTGTAAGCTTTGTGATGACTTGATGAAGAGTTGTTGATTCCTTGGAGAAAATCCTGCATAACCTAGCTATAAAACTTAAAAATTGATGAATGGTGGATGAGAAAAGTTCAAAATCTCAAGATTATCACTTTGCATAAAATTGTGGAGCCAAAATGAGAAGAAAAGCCTCTTATTTATAGATGAGTGTTGAAGAGTGAGGAAAAATGGATGAATGTGGGATCATTCAACATCCAATGGCCAAGTGCCACTTGTCAAGATGTGAATGGAGGAAGGTTGAGAACATTTTGATGAATGTGCCAATAAATAATATTAGGTGGAATTTGAAATTTGTCAAATGACATGTTTGAGGGGGATGAAAATGGATTAAATGCCACTTGGCTCAATTCACAAGGACATGTAAGAGGAAAATGTTTTGTTGGAAGGAAAAATCCACTTGGAGGGATTTTCAAACTTGGAGGAATATTCCCTTTTGATGCCATATTGAGGGAAAATAGAGGATTTAATAAATCAATTAAATGATTTATTTGTGCAAGTTGCAAAAACTAGAGGATGTGATGGATTTTGATTAGCTTTATTCATGATTTAATTAATTTAAGAAAGATTAGTTGATGTGACCATTTTGACTTAGGCTTTTGGGTTATTTTAAATCAAAATGAGAGGAATATGATAAAGACTTAATTAAATAAAGATTTTGATTTATTTAATCAAAGGGGAATGATGTTAGATTAAATCAAACAAAGGTTAATTTATTCAATTTAATAGACAGGCTTTAGGGATTAATTAAATAAAATGAATTATTTATTTAAATAGAGAGACTATGATGATTTAATCAAATAAAGTTAATTATTTAATTAAAAGAAGACGTTATATTTAATTAAACAAAATTATTTATTTAATTAATAGAAGGGAATGATTTACTCAGATAAATTTGATTTATTTAATTAAGAGGTGAAATGTGATGAATTTAATCAAATGAAGATTATTCGATTAAATGATTAGAAAAGGGGATAATTTAGGATGAAGCGATGTTAGTAAAATCAAGATTAGGTGTATAAGATTGATCGGTACATTTTCTGTGTCTACACTCCTTATTCAACTCTTATTGATAAAATCCCTTATGAAGTGTGGATACGTAGAAATCCTTTTGTTTTACATTTAAGAGTATTTGGTTGTGAGGATTTTGTTCATGTGCCTCAAGAGAAGTGTTCTAAATTCGATCCAAAACAACAAAAATGCATCTTTGTTAGCTACAATGAGAATGTAAAAGGTTATAATACTTGGAATCCACTAACCCGTAAAATAGTTTTCTTTAGAGATGTGATTTTTAGGGAGTTTAGAGATTACTTTGGTGAAGAAAAACCAAAGGAGAAAGATAAGACAGAAACAATGCACTTCGATACAATGATTGAGAAGTAGGAAGATGCACATGTGGAATAAAAATCAAATGAATTTGAGGATATAGAAGAAGAAGAGGGTTCATGTATTTCATATGATGTGTAGGATGAGCATATAGAAGAAGAAGACCAACAAGAACCCATTACTCCTAACTTGAGGAGATCCACAAGACAACAAAATCTTGTTGATAGGTATAGACCATCTAATTAACATTGTGTATTTGCTTTGTTGAGTACTGACGATGAACCTATATCCTATAGGGAGGCTCTTTCTTCAGAAGAAAGTGAGTCTTGGATGCAGGCCATGTAGGAGGAGATGATGGCTTTGGATAGTTGTGATACTTGGGATCTTATCAATTTTCCCAAAGGAATGAAGCCCATTGGTTGCAAGTGGGTATTCAATTTTTTTTTGGAGAAGATGGTCAACTAGAGTGGTACAAGGCCAAATTGGTGGCCAAAGACTATTCTTAGAGAAGAAGAGTTGATTTCAATAAATTTTCTCTCTTTTTGCTAAGTTAAAACTTCTATTAGGGTATGTGCAGGATCATCATGGAAAAAATAGGCCCTTAAGTAGTGATGAAAATTCAGAAAAATCAAAGTTAGGCAACTTGACATAAAAAATTGATTAAGTATTATTTCATAAATATGTAAGAATAGAATTTGTAGTAAATTGAATGTAGTTTCTAAACTACTAGGTTTTTTTTTTTTAAAAAAATCTATTTGGTGAAAATTTGAAATTTCAATAGTACTTAAATTTCAAGGAACAAATAAGAAGTAGGTGTTTGTCTAACCACCCTAACCACAATAAAATGATAATATTTTTTATAAGATTTTAGATATAAGTAGAGGACTCATGTCCCGATGTGATGCATATATTTTTGTTTTTTTCCAAGTAAATAATTAATTATGAATTTTTATTACAATTTTTAAAAATATAAAAACTCGTATGTACCACCTTAACTTGATCAAAATTCATGAAATTCATTTTTTTTTAATCCTATAGTATGTGAAGCATAGAATGTGACACATGTTTTGGATTCAAAAAATGTGATATCGTTTGAAAGCTATAGATGTTTTTCAATCAGCCTATCAATCAAGACTTTAGTCATAATTCAAATAGAAAATAAATAATAATTATTTATTAAATTCAAAGTAAAGCATGATTTATATTGGTGGAAAGCTGAGAATCTCCTTTAAAAACCCTTTTCGTTTCATCAATTTTGGGTAAAAAAAAGTTGTAAGCCAAGTACCCTACACATACCCATCATATCGCCAGTTTTTGGCCCATCACGATCCTGCACATACCCATTAGATTCCTATTATCTATTGTTGTTGAACTTATGATTTTGAAATAGAGAAAATGGATGTTAAAACTACTTTCTTGCATGGGGATCTTAAGGAAGAGATTTATATACAACAACTTGATGGTTTTACTGTGAAAGGAAAAGAACACTTGGTTTGTAGGTTAAAGAGATCTTTCTATGGTTTGAAAAGTCACCCAGGATTTGGTACCAAAATTTTGATGCTTTTGCATTGAAGTTGGGTTTTATTAGGAGTGAAGAGGATCACTATGTTTACATTAAGGTTATTTATGATCAAATACTAATCATTGTCGTGTATGTTGATATCATGTTGTTTATGGGTAATAGCAAGGTAATGATTAGGGAGCTTAAGACTTGGATTTTTGATACATTTGATATGAAGGAATTGGAGTCTAAAAAATATATCCTTTGGATGGAGATCAGTAGGGATCAATTCACAAAATTTTTTGATTAATTCAGAGTAAGTATTTTGATACCATTTTGTAGAGGTTTAGTATGCATGACTATAAACTAGTAAATATTCCATTTTCGGTTGGTACTAAGTGGAGTTTAGACATGTTTCTGAATTTTGATGATGATTTTGAAGAGATTCCTAAAGTTCCTTATGCTAGTGTCATTGGTAGTTTGATGTCTGCAATGGTTTGCACTAGACCACATATAGCCCAAGCAGTGGGAGTTATGAGTAGGTTTATGTCTAACCTGGTAGAGAGAATTAGACTTTTTGTTAAGAGGGTGTTTAGATATTTGCATGGTACTTCAGATTACTATTTGGTTTATCATGGTACTAATGATGTGGTTAAGTCATTTCATATATAGGGTTTTGTTTATGTAGATTGATTAGGTCACTTGGACAGTCAAAGGTCTAGTAGTGGCTATGTTTTTAATTTGTTTGGAGGTGCAGTTAGCTAGATGAGTAAAAGATAACCTATCATTGCATTGTCCGCCATTGAAGTAGATTATATGGCTGCTACACATGCCTCGAAGGAGGAAGTATGGTTATGTATAGAGACTTGTTAAAGGTATTGGTTCTGATTGCAAGAAAATGAGGATTGGATGTGATAGTCAGAGTGCCATATGTTTAGCCAAAAATCCTATGTATCATGATCATACTAAGAATGTTGATGTTCAATATCACTTTAAGTGAGAGATGGTTGAGAATGGTAAGGTCTTGATTGAGAAAGTTGACACTTTGGATAATGTTACAAATTCTCTCATGAAGCCAATGACCATAGATAAGTTCTCTTGGTGTTGGAAGGCCATGGGCCTTGATCATTGTACTTGATTATATTTTTTTATGTACATCTCATGGATGTAATTGCAATGTATAATGTCAAGTAGGAGAATGTTAAGATAGGTGACATTATGATTGCTATCCTAAGTTGATAATTGTGTGTCTCCACATTCTTTGGAAAGTGTTCTATAGGACATGAGGGGGAAAATATTTATTATTTATTTTCCTATGAAAAATTGTAATTGCATTCATAGAGGTGGACCCACTACAGTGACGATTACAAAGCATTTCAAGAGAATATTCCTTTTGGGTGTCCAACTTTTGGATGTGGACCACCGAGAAGTGCATGTTCTTACATTTTTTTTTACATGTTATCCTCAGTTGGGTACCCAAGCTTGTATTTTCTCTGTTTGAGCCGTCGAAGCCATTGGAGAGTTATGGAGCACTTGATATTGACCAATTTTGATTAGCTATGGGTTAGGTGCTCATGTGAAGGCCATGTGATCATTTAATATTTTTCACCATGTTTCTAGGTTGTCCACTAAGGGGGGCATGGGTTTTTCTAGGTGGTTTTAATTGTTGTGTTGGGATACCATATGTGGTATTCTCTCCCACAAACTTCTATATATTGGAGCCTTGGGTTGGTTGTTTTATGAGTTCTTTTGTAACTTGTCAAAGTAACAAAGTGTTGCAAACATTTCAGAGAAGATTGGTGTATTATACTTCATTCAATATATAGTGTAGGAAAATGTATCCCTTTACATTTTCACACTTGTTTGGGCCCTCCTTGCTAAAATTGGGCTTCTTTATGCTGTATTTGGTCCTATTTTGTATCCACAAGCCTTATTTAATGCATCTTTCCAAGGATAATCCCAACACATATCTAATAACTAATCATAATTTATTTTTTTGGGCTGTGTGCCCCAGATTTAGTGATCTAGGACTCATACGCCACCTTGGGAATATCGGTCCCACCTAAGTTTTGGGGCCTGCACCTAAATTTAGCATAGAACTTAACTTTTCTTGAAATTTATGTCCCAAGCCTAGGCTATTGGGACTTGTACGCCCCAACTAGTGTATGAGTCCTAATTACCTTGGAACTATTTTAAATTCAAATTCTTGGCAAGATTTTATTCTCCTAGATCTAATGAGGGCTTGTAGTGTTGTAATTTTGTGAAATTTGGCATAAACAAGTATAAATACAAGGTTATTTCACACAATTTCTCCTAGAAATTTTCATGAGTAAGTGTGATCTAAGAATTCAAGAATTCTAGCAATTCAAGATCATTCAAGAGCATTCAAGAGCTGATTATCAAGAATTTTGGAGCTATATTCAAGAATCAAGTATCATGTCAAAGCCATCATGCATCATTTTTTTTTGAGCTAACATTTGTGATGTAGGTTTTTATGATTCAAGCAAGCATTCAAGTCAAGATTCATAGCATATAATCAAGATTCAAGATCTACATTCATGCTAGTCATTTCATACAAGTTTGCAACCTTTGTTACAAGGGTTTTGTGAGTTTCAACATAGCTTATTTGTTCATTTGAATCATTCCTTCATTATATTTCCATTCATTTCAAGGTTTGATTACCAAAACAAGGTTTGACCAAGGAAAACCCCTATCCACTAACAAAACAAATTTTCCCCCTCTCTTTGATGTGTGATTTTTAGATTTAGGTTGAAGATCCATTGAAGAGAAAGATTGGAGAAAGTTGTCAAAGTTGTCACCTTTCTTGCAAGATCATGAAAATTCAACTACAAGTCAAAATTCAAAGTTTCAGACTCGGAGATCAGAAGGGAGAGAAGATACAAAAGATCACTAGAGGATATTAGAGTTTTAGATCAACCCTGATATTGGGACTAAATTTCCACAACTAGCATATGAATCCCAGTATACCACTTTTTAGACATTTCTTGTAGATCCTGCTTTACTAGTTGTAAATTCTAGTTTTGGCCCAAAACCCTAGACTGGGACTAAATTGCCCCAACTCGCGTACGAGTCCCAGTGTGCATTAAAAGTGTGAATTTAAAGATTATAGATATTGTTTCAATCCTCTTCAGTTTTCCAGGTGCACCTCTATTCATTCTTAGTTTATTATTCTGATTTGAAGTTTCATATATTCTAGGTCACTTTGTTAGATTTGCATATCATTTATATTTCTTTCTTTCTAAGCCTTTGCTTAGTGGTGAAACCCCCTTTGTCTCTAATCACACCCAAGGAAACCATCCTAACCTTATCCCATTCCTCAATCAAGACAATTGGTTGAGGTATCATGGTTTCCTTTAATGAACTTGAGTGAAATAGGTCCTAAACCTTAGTTCCATCTCCTAAAAGGTGGAACCCTATTTCCTTGTGTTTAGAATAATAATACAAACATTGCATATCTTTAGGTGTGTAGATTTTTATTGCAAGGGAACTTCTCCATGTATATATTGTGTCACTTGTGATTCTCAACTTGTGGTATTGTTGTTTTTCTTTCATGTTTGAAATTTCTAATCACATATCATAATATTGGTAATCTTAAATACATAATTTCATATTTGCAACCACATATTTAAGTTCATATTGTTGCAATTTTCACTATAATTTCCAACACCAATACCAATATTTTAGTGAATATTGGTCTAGTAGTCTCTAGAGGTAGAATAGGTTTGGGTCCAACAAGCCTTATTTTTATAGAATCCAAGAAAATCTCCTTAATAAATAAGTAAGCTTTAGAACCAACTTGAACTAAAGAAAAAAATAGTATTGAAAATGCTATAATTCTAATCAAGCTATAATTCTGAAATAGCATGAGATAAATTCAAGTTCCAAAGAGACTCCAAATAAGGGAAGAAGAGAAGAATTATCCAAAACAAGACTAAATCTTTCAAATAACATGGGAAGGCCTTGAGAATATTAAATTTTAAAAGGATAAAACCCTACATTAAATACAAGGGTAATAAAAAATAATATAGAAGATCATTTCAAAAATATTTTTCCATACAAAATAGCTATTAGGAAAATAAAAACTTCTCTTTTCCTAGTAGTTGAAGGAAAGAATCATAATTTAAATTTCTAGTCACAAAAATTCATTAACTTTGGGGTGAGAGTCTTACACCAAATTGAAGACCAAGAAGGAGGAAGCTTAGGAAGATGAGTTGTGCAACTAATTTTAAATTTTAAGAACCGTGATATTTTTGTGTACTGATTCAATGATTCCTACCTCATTTGAGATTAATTATGTTGTAAAATTTGGTTTCATTAGTTGCCTCAATAGTATATATGAGATTGATAGAATTTTGTGGGCCCTTGGCCCATGCTATGGGTAACTTGGATTTCTCTACTTATGTTATATATGCACTTGGAACCTTACTCTAAATCCTATTGAATTAGTGACCTATTTGTTCTTTGTAATTGCATCTACATTGTTTTCAATTATTTGAGATATATCATTATAGCATCAAAAATTGTCACCCTTGACAATTTCTCACTATTAGTGATCAAGTTTCCACAATCCATAATGTTATTGGTAAGTGATTTCAAGATTCGATTGTGTGATAATTTTTTTGCATCAACGTTTCGGATCACACTCTGTGATCCATCATCAGTGATCCATGATCCATGATGATGGGTCATGGAGTGTGATCTAAAATGTTGATGCAAAAAAATTCGCACACAATCGAATCTAGAAATCACTTACCAGTAATTTCACACTATGTTTTACTCCCCTTTAATTTATTTGACTTAATTGAACCTCTAATTTCCTAAACTATGCAGTACGTGGCTTATTTTACCATTTTCTGATAAATTGCAAGCATAGAACAAATGCATTTATTTAATGTTTTTCCCCTAGCACCTAAATCCACAGAAAATAGGGCCAAGATAGGGATGCCCTTGAGTAGCTTTGTCCTATTTTTTTAAGTTTGAAATTCAAATATATTAGTATCAACATTTTAACATTTGAAATTCAAGTTGTAAATGTTAGCTATCAAGATATAATTTGCAAGAAATTGAACAAATTCCTATAAATACCTAGTTATTGCATCATTTCAAATCTAACAAAAAATTGAGAGCAAAAATTGTTGTCAAGAGAAAGTCAAGAGAAACATTTTAGAGCTTTATTACAACAATTCAAGATCCAAGCATCATGTCAAATAATATGTGAGTTTATGCATGCTCATTTTATCATTATTTTTGAAGGCTAATCCTTGTTGTATGTCTCTATTGGTGTTTTTCCAGGACACCCTTAGAAATCTCTAAAGAGTATCCAACTCCAATGATTAATAATCCCTAAGATGAATGACCAACTTAATGAGTAAAGGCTTCATGGACTTTACTCCTTCACTTTAGGCTCTGTAGGACCTAGGAGGGTGTTCCTAATTGTGTTTATTTTGATCTACTTAGTAGAGAACACATCAAATCATAGATTGGTTCCTATGATGAGTAAATAACATAATCCATTGAAAGATTGGCTAATCTTGGAACAAATAATCATTCATTCACTAGGAACAAGGGAATATTTCAAATGCATGCCTCGTGGTTAGCAAATTTTAGATGAATTTGTGCTCTAATTCTAAATCCATGATCAGATAGACCATTAACATATTTCAATTGTAAATAACCTTAGTAAATAGACCAATGTTTCATCGATTGGGAAATGGAGTCACACATATAATAAACAATAATGCAAAAATTCTTTAATTATGATAATAATGGACTATTTCCATAATGCCTTACATAATGAAAGCTCACAGCTCCCTAAACATGACTTCTTACTAGATCCTCTACAAATTTTAGCAAATATGTGACCCTATTCAAGTATTTAATTAACTCATTGAGTCAAAAAAAAATAAGGACACACATTCAAATAAACATTTGACAATGAAAGAAGATACCATTGATATTTCATTCATAACTTGCAAATATTTACAAAAGGAGAGTAAATGCTTGGGATATAAGATTTTTTTTGATATCAGTAATTTTTGTAAAACTACTTTAAGATTATTACATATATGCTTCAAAACCAAGACAATTCGACTATTCTATTCACTAGTATCCTAAGTTATACACCTAATTTCTACCTGGACTGCATACAAGACTCAGAATTTTAAAACTAGAACCCTTTGCAATAAGCCATGGAATTTATTTTATAGTATAAGGGAGCAACAAGTATCCAGATCAAATGCAATTACATTTCTAAATGTGTCATTTCAGCTCAAATTTGAATTTCATTTCAAAAATTCCCACATTGTGACCTACAATCATTTGTTGAAAAAGGGGAGGCAAAATTGATAACCACCATCAACAAGGAAAATGAAAATACCACCAAAATTTCCCTTTAACTGCTAGCTAGGCTCTGCATTCCATGTCCACATCGCCTCGAATTTCCATAGTCAACGTGAAAAACAAAAAACTAGAAACCCATGGAAGGAACATTAGCAAACACCATGGCAGCTTACTAACCAACACAAAAATGAACACCTAGACAACAATTCTCTAACCGAAAGAAGGACCAACACCAGAACTGAACCCATGGTACACTCATCCACTTCGCGTCCTTGTAGGGGGCGGAGAAGAAAATTGCACTCCCTCCTTGTCTTTATCTTTACCTGGCATAGAGCCATCACGCCTGCTTGGAGGTTTCACATATATCGACAATACCAATAATACTTCCAATCTTAGGGTTACTAGTTGATTCATCATCATGAGATACTATTGATAGCACAAATATGTCTTTGTTACACTATCTAAAGGGCTATCCATGATATAAATTGGAGAATTTTTTCTTCCATAAGAGTTGTAGCCATACCTTATCTTTCTGTGCACTCCTGGTGTGAACGATGCAAGCTCTTTGCCTTTCCCTTCTATCTTCTTTGTAGAAACACCTTGGCTCTTCAACCATCTGCTGCTTCTAGTAGGAACACATGAAGACTTCTCACTAGGGGCTTCTTCCTCCAGGATTGGAACGTGCTCAAGTAAATTGTGCTCATGTACAGAGGCATCATCTTGGGGCTTCTGTATGTTAAGTCTTGGTGACCTCCTTATTGGTGCTGCAGAAGTGATTGGCTTGCTCATCTTCATTTCCTAGCAGCTTCTCAAGCTCACAATGGAACACTCTTCACTCTGCACAAATTTAGAAAAAATGCTAACTACTGAACACAATGGTGAAAATGGATATCACTCCATCCGTATTTATCAAGCAAGTCTGATGATGTTTGATCTTCAATTTTGGCATCACACACTCAAGGAAACAATTAATCACTAGTGTTGATTTCATCACTATTAATCACCCAAGTACTTGGAGATTTGTGTATCATTCCTCATAATAGCCAGGAATTAATTTCTCGCATGCACGAGGACCCAATTGATTGCTCTTGAAGAGAGCACACCATTAATGCTCACTGGTTGTAGAGCAGAATGGCTAACACATGCATTTTTTTTAATTTTTGAATGTCGGCCGCCAATCTTAGAATGAAATGGAAGATTAAAGGACCTAGATGCAGTCAAATTAGGTTTGAAAACCCAAAACCATGGCTCGTCATCCTCTGTCCAATAAAAAAATGCTGACTATGAGCCATGTCATTCATTCCACAGGCTTCGTCACACTCTACACAGTGGTCGAGAAGCTCCATGCGTCATCCTTTCATGTACCTCACAAGCCGTCCAATAGGCATTAATTAAATGTTGTGAGGTGTGCGATGAATGGATAGGATCAAATCCTAATGTTGCACCACAGCCGTCAATCTCCTCGTCATTGGTTACCAGGTACTTGTATAAGGGTCGGGCCCCATACGATAAGGACATGCATCACAATCTCGTGGACCTCACATGCTTCATGATGGTTGTTCATAAATGCCTGCACGGTGTGTGATGGACGACGAGGATTAAATCTCCAAATCTGATGGGCCACATCCTTGCATATGCAAAATGTTAGTTTTAAGGTGGGGCCATGACTAGGCCAATGATAATAAAAACCCTTGAGGATGATGACTTAAGTCCCTTGAAAATAAAATATCTCACCCAACTTTAGGAAATATTTGGCACAGGATAATATGTGGGGTGACCATCTCTCCTAGCTGAAGGGGCCAGTTAACAAATGCATTCAAAGGCTTAAGTGATGACTTACTCAACTGGCAACTGGAAGGAACAAGTCACCGAAAAATTATAACGATAAAGGGTTTCAAGAGAGAATGTTTACAAAGTCAGGGTTTACAAACCAAAACCTTTATCCCACCCTAAAACATAGAGCTTGATAATCATGATCCAGATCATGATTTTATCAAAATTTTGCAAGAATTCAAAGAGCTATTCAAGAAAGAAAGATCTAAGACCTTGAGGTGATGTGCATGACTTCAGTCCTTCAAATAAGCTATTGAAGGGTGGTGAGGTGCAACACTTTGTTGAATCATCAGTCCTTCCCATCATTTATCTTTCCTATAATTGACATTGCCATTGTGGAAATGGAGAAACTAACATGAGGTTTGACTAAGGCAAGCCCCTATATGGCATAACCCTTCCTCTATATTTGAATGTGCAGGTTTTAGGTTTTTAGAGGATTGAAGGAAATTTGGAGATCATTTAGCCATCATTGCATTCAAAACCCTACACCTTGTCAACTCACAAAAACTCACCTACAAAATTATCTAATAGTGATCCAACAAGTTTGTAGGAAGAAATTGGGAACTCATATCTGACATCAAAGGACTATGAAAATAGATCCTAAATAGCCCTACAAGGACAGTGATTCCATTGGGCGGTTATTTCCTCCTATGGTGACTAAATTCAAATTTATAGGATGGGTGCACAGTATAATTCCCTTCTTAGATTTGCTTGCAAATCTCTGTTACAGTGTATCAATTGTTGGAATCTTTCTTTTTCATATTAGGTCACATAGTCTAATTAGGTTAATCAAGGAAAATCATTTTAATTCATATTTAACACCCACAAATATGTAGATTTAGGTCTATTGACTCACCTACATGGTTCAAAGTCAATCTAAACACCTTGTTGATTTGCATCCTAATGAAATCCTAGGAAAAAAGGCCTTAGTCTTAGTGTTCTATTGAATTTAGAACTAGACACCCCCATATCCATCTTTCTCTTCATTTCAATCATGTATTTGAAAACTATTGTGGACTTCTTATAATAAATCAATACAATTATTATTCTTAGTCAAAATTCTCTAGGTATTTTGTTTTACAGAACATTTTTGGCATTTTATTATTTTTGATTAGTGTAAGACAGGGGGACCAACCACATTCAAGGCCCCAGGTCACAAAGAGCCAAGAGTGAAAGGCTTCCCTAACCTACCTCAGCTTAAAGGAGTGTTTTGAAATGAGGGATGCAAATGATGAGGACTATAATGTCCTTCAACCACTCTATAGACCCAAAACTCATAATGGGGTTAGGCAAGCTAGTTTTGGGGATCAACACTGTGCCTCAAGAAGCTCTCTATCTGAGGATAAAAGTGCAATTCTTGGACGACAGCGCGGCACGATGGCATCTCTCAGGTGCACTGGAATCTGTACGGCTAGAGGACCAAAAAGACAAGGTTAACAACTAGAAAATAGACTAATGGCCTAGCTAATGGTTTTTAAGGGAACAAAATAACACTATGAAATAAGAAATATATATAAATGAATGTGATAAAGTAAGTAGTTGAGAGTTAAGGTGGCAAGAATGATCTCACAAAGGTACTTGTTCACCAGCTAGCTCCAAGTATACGTCCACCTACACACAAGAAATAGAGAAATTTGTTGGGGCTGTATAGGGGCTTGCCTTAGTCAAACCCTCATTTTGGTGTTTCCACCTCCACAGACAACCAAGATATCAATAATGGAGAAAAAATATGATAAAGGAGAGTGAAAGAAAAGAACATAATAACACTACAATATAGTATTATGCTACTCAACCAATTTCGTAGAGGAGAGGAGTAGAAAGCTTACCACCTCCACCAAGAGCGCACTAGCTAATGGAGGAGAAAATGAGAGGACTCAAGCCCCTGCTGCAATGATGTTTGTTTCACACTTGCCCTACGAAGTTGATGGAGTGTTGTTGTTGCTTCTTGAAGGCTAAAAGTGCAAGAAGTGAATGCTAGAATGCTTGGAGAGATTGTGTAGAGGATGAATGCATGAAGAAGGAGTGAATTTAAAGGAGAGAATGAGGAAAACAACCATATTCAGGTCGGTTAGGGGTATGTGCAGGATCATGATGGGTCAAAAAGTAGCAATATGATGGGTATGTGGCTGGCGACTTTTTTTTACCCAAAATTGATGAAACGAAAAGGTTTTTTAAAGGAGATTTTTAGCTTTCCACCAATATAAATTATGCTTTACTTTGAAATTAATAAAGTAATTATTATTCATGTTCTATTCAAATTACAACTAAAGTCATGATTGATAGACTGATTGAAAAATATCTATATCTTTCAAACAACATCACATTTTTTGAATCCAAAACATGTGTCACATTCTATGCTTCACATACTATAGGATTAAAAATAAAAATTGAATTTCATGAAGTTTTGACCAAGTTAAGGTGGTCAGACTTACGAGTTTTTTATATTTTTAAAAGTTGTAATAAAAATTCATAATTAATTGTTTACTTGGAAAAAAAAATTACAAAAAAATGCATCACGGACATGAGTCCTCTACTTATAGCTAAAATATTATAAAAAAATATTATCATTTTATTGTGGTTAGGATGGTCAGATAGATACCTACTTCTTATTTTTTCCCTAAAATTTAAGTACTACTGCATTAAAATTTCAAATTTTCACCAAATAGATTTTTTGTTTTAAACAAACCTAGTAGTTTAGAAACTACATTCAATTTTCTATAGATTCTATTCTTACATATTTTTGAAATAATATAGATAACTTATTCAAATTTTTATGTCAAGTTGCCTAACTCTGATTTTTCTAATTTTTTTGCCACTTAAGGGCCTATTTTTTCCATGATGATCCTGCACATACCCTTAGGCGAAGAGGGTGTTACAAATCAACCTCCAATGGGAAGTGTAACACCTCTGCAGGCTCCAAACACATGAATCTGCCAGGGACGTAAGTGTTTATACAGACGTCTGCACACTGCACGGGTGTCCTCGACAATTATTCCTCTGGTGACACACAAAATGGACACCAAGTGGAACAAAGGTAATAGGCTTATGTAGAATTTAGCCTTGAATTTGGTTTTCTAAAGTGAGGAAGGGTAAAAGGGGAATTTGCATAAGGGGTGAAAATTCACTCCTATACAATTAGATAAGCAGGGAAAGGGCCCTGATCCCTTACAAAATAGCAAAATTCTGGACCAACCAAACCCGAGCTAGAACAACAAAACAAGAGGAGGCAACAAGAAAATAGGAAAAGGTCTTCTCGAACACAACACAAGGAATAGCCACTAACCAAACATAAGAGGTAGATAGCAAAAGAACTTATCTAAGAACCAGTATAATAATAACCATATCCTACTAATATCAGTCCATAGATAGAGTAGTCATTTCCTATCAATATTGTCCAAAGACCAAGGACCATGAGAGCATAGATTAACAACATATAGATCAAGTTTGAGCTATAAGAGCTAGTATCAAACTTAAACATAACAAGAGAGTTTATAAACCTAGGCAAACTTTGTCATAAAACAAAAAAGAAAAAAACCAGATAATAGAGGATTAGGACTCCTCAATTAGTTTCCATATCGTCTTCAAGTCTTCTACTGTTCCTTTTTTACTATCCTTATCTTCCATAGTCCTAGACCCCTCTGCTTCATCATGCTTTCCTTTTCTCTTGCATTTTATTATTACTATGAAAATTTGATCATGTTTTCTTCACATTATTTTGGGTAGCTAAAGGTATTTTATAATAATAGAATGGTTTCTTCCCCTTTTTCATGTAATCTAATTTCCCCCATAATCCTTTTTCTCTTAATAGTTGTACAACTCTATAATGTTAGGATAGTATGATATTTAATTGCAATCATAATTTACTAATGTTTTTGATTAAAAAACCAAGGGCCTTGATCCCAATACAAAACAAAAACAAAAACAAAAAACTACAGATAAATAGATCAAGCACCAAAGCTTGAACCCAACAACTTTTCCCCCAAGGGCTTGTCAAGCAAAATGGAGTCCTTCTTAGGAGACATTTCTTCCTACATTGCACAATTGAAAAAAAGAATCAATAACCAAATTTGAACCATTTAGATAGAAAGGGAGAGAAGCCACCTTAGAATGTCTAATAGATGGACTAATGTTAAATCTCAAAAAATACCGGTTTAGATACTTGAATTCACATGTAGGTGGTTAAGAGGTTATTATTTTATTATTTCTCTTTGTAACTTGGATTATTATTTATAGTGGCATTAATAAGGGAAGTGAATCATGCTTTTGGTAGCTTTAAGTTGACTTGACTTAATTTACATGACTTTTATATTCCTAGGTTCTAGGAGAGAGAGTGTGGGATCTTTGCATATTAGATGAGATATACAATGTGTAGTGGATTATAAAATGAAGAATTTTTTTTTGGGATGTGTACCCACTCTTTACAAGGTTCAAATATACTATTATCATTAGCTCTATTCATGGGTTATTGATTATTTTTTATGGGGGAAAATGTCCTAGTTTGAAGAATCAACTTATGGTTTCCTCTCAACTATTTTCTATAAATTATATGCATTATATGGACTTGTTTTATAATTTTTAAATAGGTAGATAGATGCTACAAAAAAATTGATATATTAAGGAGAAATTTTGTAACATATCATTTGGACTAATTTATTATTGGTGCTCTCTTTGGTGGTGGACGCAAGTATTCTAGAGTGTTTTTTTTCATACATTTGATTTCATGTGTTTGAATTTTATGGTTTTTTAACTTATTCTTTTTTAATTTAAACTTTCACATATCTAATTTATGGAAAATCAAATGTGGTGTAATCAAAAATTCAAATTTACATAATTAGTGAAAAATTTGTTGTATATAGTAGTTTACTCTTTTTTCAACATGTAATACTATCTTCTAGATAATCAAAATGTGAAGTATAATACATATGATTTGAAGATAATATTATCTCACAAAAATCTAAGGAATACTTTTATATTGAAAGTTATTTGAAAGTGAATTAGCATCATAATGTTTTTCATGCTAAGAGCTACACATGCCAAAATTCTCTAATCATTGTATTTATTTTATTAAATTACCCTAAATTTGTTATCTCAACAAGTTAGTTGCTACATATATGATGTAATATAATCTAATTCAATGTGAATGTCTAATAAGAGGAAGATCATTAAAATTTTATGAGTCATTTATTGCCTATATGTTGTATTTTTTCCAATTTTGATGGGGTTAGAGAGATACGCATTATCTTTGGAGAATTATGTATATCCCTTGTTCTAGGATATTCTAGGATTTCAAGTTATATAATCTATTTTATATGTTAAAACATGTATGCTGAAAATCCTTAAGGTACTTTTGTTTCCTAGCCTCTCACTAAAATTGAGTGTCTCTAGGATCTTGTGTATTTTAATAGATTTATATCTATTACTCATGCAATGTTTTATAATCCTTTTATTATGTGTGATTATTTTATTTCAAAAAAGGTTGTAAAATCCTTTTAAATATTTTGTAAGGACTCTTTTCATAATAATACATAAACTATATTTGTCTTTTCAAGTATTTCAATAATGTTCTATTTTTTTTTGTACACAAGAGAAATTTAGCAATATATCTTACTATTATACAACTAGGTTTATATTATTTTATATGGAAAATATAGTTTTTATTTATTCTCAATTATATAAACAAATTATCTATGCATACACTTGTCTCTAAGTTTGAATCTAACTATACCACCCATTTGGATCAAGGAACTAGTCCCCTTACAACTAAATTCTCCAACAAACAATACTCAAATATTAAATAAATTTTTATATAAATTTTTTTATTTTATTTATATTTATCCTAACAACTTGCATAGCCTATGCTTGGATTCACAACATCTCTTGAGATCCTTTCCTAGAAGAATCTATATAATTCTATTCCATGTTGTTTATTTAAATAATTATGTATGGTGTACATGCTATTTTACTTTAAACATATTTTCTAGATATATATTTTATTATATATTATTATATACATGATATCTATCATATACTAAAATACTTTTGAGTCTTGAATGATCAAAATAGTGAAATATACTAACAAATTTCTATGAATTTCATGTTTATATGGTATGTTTTCTGTTGAGGTTACTTCCAATTATTGTATCTTTTATTATATTATATTAATATCAAGGGTTACCCTCTCAATCCTACCATAATGATAAGGTAAAGTGGACAAGGATTACCATAAATTCAACATTGACCCTAAACTATCCTCTACCTGAGTATAAATCTTGCAATTGACATTCCTTAGCCACGAGTATAAATTCAATGCTCTATAATCACTAAAAAATAGATCATATCACCAAAAAATATAGATCAAAATCATCATTGATCCTATAGATAAGTACACATAATTCTCTTTCAATTTATGTGCATTAATTTTAATAAATTTTCTAAACATTATTATCTAAATTAAAAATTCAATAATTTTTTACATTTATTTGATTAGTCTTGATAATTTATGATAAGTATATATATAGTAAAAAGTGTCACCTAATGGTTAGTAACGTTACTTTTTATTGTGAAAAAAAAAGCAATTATTAATGACCAAGTAACACCTCCATAGAGTTTTTGTACAAATTCATTATTTGATATTACAAATAAAATTATAATAATGACAAAACAACTAGTTATTGATGACCAAGTGATTCATCAAAAGAACCCCTTTGTAGATTGATTATTTTCTATTCTAAATTTGAATTGAAATATGTTCAATTTTTTAATAATTTTGTAAACTCCATGTAGCAAGTTAATTTAAATTGTATTTGGAGTAGAGGTTTGAGGTAATTGGATTGTATAAATAGTTTATTATTATGATAATTTTATTTTATTAATCATAGGCAACTTCAATTATCCCTAATCATTTTTTGAATATAAATGTCAAAGTTAGATTAATAATACATTGTTATAATAGATGCAAGTGTAAAATATTATAGGTGGATTATATATATCAAAAATTCTTATGGTGAGATATTTATAAACTTAGATTCAAGTAGAAAATATTTTAAGTTTAAAAATACAACATTTAATATAATTTGTAGTGTTGAAAAAAGTATCCCTTTTTCAAACTAAATTTAGGATAATTAATACCAAATTGAGCCTAATGTTGTCTTGATTTAGTGTTGTAATGTGTTTTACGCATTCACATTAAGTTTAGGGCCTCTTTTAATAAAATGGACTTAATGGTACCTTATTTAGGGTGTTGTAAAGTGTATCTTTACACTTTCACACTAATCAAGGGCTTTATTAATTAGTTGAGATCAAATTTTCGTTAATTGGCTCCTTTAATTCAAATCCAAGCCTAATTAATTGCAAATTATGAGGGATAAAGCCTAGAATTCTTAAATCACATTACAAAACAATTTATTTTAGAAGATGTGTGTCCTTGGTTAGTGACCTACGACCCATTTTCCACCTGGTGAATGGGTCCTCACTAGGTCCTCGGACTGTATTTTCACATAACATTTCACATTCTCTGAAGTGTGTCCTAGCTAAGTGAGCTAGGACCCATTCACCACATGGAGAATGGGTCCTCACTTAGACATAGGATCCCCCCTTGGGATATTTTTTTGGTGGTATTTTAATGATTTGAAATCCTAGATCTGATTTGTGCTTGTGATATTTGTATTCCAGGAATTAATCTTAAGTTATGTAAAAATACAAGGTTCTTTCACTATGTTTTCACCTAGAACTTTTATAAAATTTCATGAGATCAAGCTATAGCATTCAAGAGCATTCAAGGGAGGATTATTGAATATTATTGTAGAAATCAAGAGTCCTATCATCATGTCAAAGGCATAGTGCATCATGCATGTTGTTGAGCTAATGTGTTGATGTAGCATTGAAGATCAATTCAAGCATTTTCAAGACATTATTTCTAATCAAGTGTTGTGATCAAGATCTACATTCATTGAGGCCACTTCATGTTAGTTTACATATCTATAATCCAAGGTTTGAATTGAGGTTTGGTGAGTTGTTATATTTGTTGTTCATTCATCATTCCTTTAAATGCATTGTTTCATTACAAGGTTTAATTACCAAAATGGGGTTTGAACAAGAAAAATACCTATTCCCTAACAAACAACATATTTCTCCTATTTGATGTGTGATTGTAGGTTTTAAGTTGAAGATCATTTAGAAAGAAAGATTGCAAAAGTTGTCAAAGTTGCGGAGAAAGATGTCAAATCACGAAAATTGAGCTATAGGATTTATTTCCAGGTTTTTGATAGTCTTCAACTAGGATCTAGAAGTGCAAACACTAAAGAACAAAACCTAGAAACATATATTATAGAACCCTAGCCAACACCTATTCACCATAGGGTGAATAAGTCCTCGGTGAGGCCTGAAAAAGCACTTTTTGCAATAGGTACACAACATTTGACCTTCTTAAAATTTTCCTTTTTACTGGTATTTGGGTTAGGATTGAATGAAATAGATTGAAAATAAGTTACATCCATTTGGTTAATCCATATTGGATCCCACCCACACTTATTTTTCTTTGTTTCATAACTAAATAGATGATATTTATACTGTTGATAGTTTACAATTAACAATTATCTTTAAAAATATGGAGTTCAAGTTTAATGGTTTTTTATTAGAGTAAAAGTACCTAATATGTAAAATTGATATATAATCAAATAGATTTAATAATAAAATGAAACATAGGAATATAACTATGTGTAGTGTTTTTATTCTACTAAGAATGCAAGAAAATCAATTGAAAGACTAAAAAAAGAAAAACGATCAAGATAGGGTGATGAGGAGATGAAAATAGTGTAGAAAGCCTCCTGTTGTGTAGATATTCCAACGATGTGTGATTAGTTGTGTGCTCACTCGAAAATCTAGCATAACGACACTCCAAGGAAAAATGAGTGAGAGAGGTGAAAATGGCTAAGTGTTTGGATAAATAGATTAGGGGATTTTTGGATGGAGGGCTAAGATTGTAAGTTTGGGATCAAGGGCTGAGAATAATTCTAGGGAAAAAGGGAATATTAAATTCCATTAAAATCCTCATGGGGATGAGAAAATAAATTTAATATTCCTTGGGGGATGAGAGAGGAATTTAATATTCCTCCAAAATCCAAGGGAAGATAAAATGGAATTTAAAATTCCATTTGGGGATGGTGGATTAAAAAGGAAATAAAAATTCCTTGGGAGATGGGAAGAGTTGACTAAGGATTTGATTAGGCTAATTGATGAATGATTAGAGGAAGGTTAGGTGGTTAATGAGGATCATGATCCACTTGCATATTATGGAGGATGTGACACCTTCCTAATCAAGGATTAAGAATGTGCACATCCTTAATCCAAGATTATGCAAATTAATCTAGATTAGAGGAATTTTATGGAGGATGTGATGGGAGGAGAGAGAAAGGGGATCTAGGGAATTAAATATTTAAATTTAATCCCTATAAGGTTTGACAACTAAATTAAATAAATTGGTATATTTATTTGATTTAGAGGAGAATGATAAAGGGGGATAAAGTATTCAATTGATTAATTAAATACCTTAGTGATTTAGAGGACTTTAGGGATATTAATTAAATAATAGCAATATTATTTAATTAATGCCATGGATAAAAGGATATTTAGACAAAAAGGGGTAAATTTTACCAAATGTAAGTGGTCAAATTTAGGTGTCTATATTTCGCCCCTCTTTGAGATGGTGTTATTGATGAGTGCCTCAAATACTTTTAAAGTCATTTTATGGTTTAAAAGACCTGGTTATATTATTAATTAATGTGACTGGCAATAGACTATATGTTGATACATATTTACTTGTTTTACTTTATGTTTGGCTAAATTAGTAGATATATTAGAGGTAATGCTTTGCATTGAATGCATTACTTTTGTGGTGATAATGATGAATTAATTACGTAGTTTGAATCTTTTACTGTCATAATTGGTATCTTATACCGACGATTGATGACTTAGTTCAAAGATAAAGTTAAGCTCCTTGTTTAACCACATGAAGAAAATCATGCTACTAATCGCTCCAGCTGGATGATGAATCACTGAAATTTCAAATTAGCTCCTCTTAGTCGGTTTAGGAACTTCTAGTCCCAACATTGATCTGGCATTTTCCCTTTGTCTATTTTTTAGTTCTTTTTTAGTCTTTAGTTTAGATGCCTTGTATCTTGGCGGTTAATGCCATGTTTTGAATTCAATAAGGGATATGTTTATAAATATCCATCTTTAGGTTTTAGTTAAGGATTTAGATAATTTTTTATTAGAATTTTGTAATTGCTACACTACTCTGTTATGTGTCCCTATTTGGATCAATTTGAATGAAAATAAGAAGTTAACTCAAATAACTATGTTAGAGGTCTCACTGGAGGAAGAGCAGGGCCCGCTCAACCAAATGAAGTGATATTGTGTGGTATTTCTCTGAGTTTATTTTATTTTTGTTCATTGGATATTAAATTTGGAATGTTAATTCTACTTGAATCATTTTCAACAACTGTGTTTAATCACTTTTAAGCTAAGTTCATTATGGTTAGAATGGTTTATTTTATTATAAAGTTTATTGAGTTAATCAAGATTTAGATGTTGTTTGTAGAAATTAAGTTTGATAATTATCTATTAGGTTTAATGGAAGTGGTGCAGGAGCACCTAGGCTGACCTCCACCTTGTTTGTTTGCAAATTTGGCTTGTACTGACTTTAGCCAAGTTAGGAATGTTTGTGTGTTTAGATTGGACCTTAGAAGGTCTTGATGGTGTGGATGAGTTAGTCATTAGGACTAAACCATCTTAGTTAATCATTGTTAGTTAATGTTGTTAAATTTTGGCTTTATTAAGCTTTGGACAGCCTATGTGGCAATATGGGGCAGTAAATGTGTGCTAATCATATCCTTGTTGTTAGAAGATGCCAAAGGATAGTTATGGAGGTGTTTGATTTGGAATCAAGGAGTTGGAGATCCTAAAATGAAGGGTGGTGGTGAAGTTGCAAGGATATTGCAAAATTGCATGCAAACTAACTGTTGGTTTCCCTTGAAATCAGGGAAAATGTCGATCAACTGCTCTTGAACTGTGGAAATGGCATCAAAATGGATGTAATGGCTCGTAGTGAGTAGTTAGTGTGGGTTTTTTGTAAAATATTTTAGTGTGAATAGAAGATAGTTCAGAGTTCTCTGTATTTTTCTGTGTTTTCCTGAAAACCTCGTGTGTTTTCAGAATAGTGATGTCTTATGTGTTAATGCATTGGTTTGGGCATTGAAACAGAGTTCCCTTAACATTATAGTATCTTTTCCTTGGAAATAGTTCATTGAGTAAGATCACATGCATTATAGTTAAGCTTTAGACAACAAGGAATAAGTTATGACTACATTTTCTATGTCTGCCCGTGTATTCTAAAAGACAGTAATTTGTAGGCATTGTATTTGTTCATTTAACACTGTATTCATCCTCATTAGATAGGATAGAATAATATTCATCTTGTGTTTAGATTATTGAGTGTAGAGTTTTTGATTAGAAACTTTAGATTAGAATTTAGAGGTTTGTAAATACTGTTTTGAGCAGCAAAGTTGAAATGGCTTCCCCATAGACATCAACCACGGGATATTCCTGAAATTGGTGGAATATGGAAGGGAAGCCAATGCATTGTACATATTTAGTGATAGGAAATCAAAAGAGCCAAGCAATGATTTTAAAGACCAAACCCTAGGCGAGTGTTAGCTGCCCGATTAGGAGTTTGGAAGAGAAAAAAAGAGAACATAGGCAGGGGAAAGGTGCCACTGTACGAAATCCGTATGGTACCAGGTGGGCCTAGTTAAGTTTCACACATGTCAAAAGGGTTGAAGCAGCAAACCAACATTTGAAGGTAGATTAGTATCTAAAACCAGTGAAACCCTAGAACTTAGGGGAATTAGCCCTACTCTCCAAGAGTGTTGGAAACCACTGTACAGTACAGTCAGAGGTCTGAAACTTGATGCAAGATTTAAAGCTCCAAAAAGGGTGTCAGGAACTAAAGTTTATTGGACAGGTTGTTTGGAAAGTTTAAAAGAAAAAGGCAGAAAACTGACTGGTAAGGGCTACTAGGAATAGGGCCTCACCAAAGAAAAATCTTGGAAACGGGTAGGTTGAGGAGTGGAAACCAAGAAAAATGGACCAGTTTGGTTGCAAAAAGCATGGAGATAGCATCTTCAACTCCCCTGTAGGCAGTTCTAACAAATTGATGAAGTTGGCATCTAGACTCTTCTAGGTGTAGTGACAAAGATTGCAAGTGCAAGAAGGTGTTGAATCCTCTGATGTTAAAGCACAAGGTGGAAACTCTTGGAACAGAGTTATAGCAAGGTTCAGTTGGTGAACCAAGTCGAGACAGAGCCTAGAAGATTGTCACGTTCATGGTGAAGGTAGAGTAATGTCTTCTTGTTGATTAGGTGCAAGCAAACCTTGGAGGTTAGTATACACCATATTGGTATCAGAGCTTAGAGTTGGATTCAAGGCTTGTGATTAATGAGCCAATCCACTGAGTCAGTAGGAGAGAATACACCAGAGGAAGGAACCATGGTGAAAAATGCAGAGCTAGCAAAAAAGGTAGAAGAGCAAGAGGAAGATAACCGGTTGCTCAGAGAAAGGATATCTCAAATGGAGAAACTCTTGGATGAAGTCCATGAGACAGTAGATACTGTGAAGGACAAGATAAAATAGAAGGAAGAGTAGGAAGCCAAGGAAAAAGAAGAGGATTTGGAGGAGGAAGCTCCAAATCCTGATCCTATTCTTGCAGAGGAACCATTCTTGAAGGCATTGCAGGCCTTGAGTGGTAAAGCATTGGATGGTGTGCCACTTTTCAGTGGACAAATGGACCCTGATTCAGTTGTGGACTGGATTGAGAGCATTGAGAATCACTTTGAGTGTGATGGCATAATAGAAGCCCAAAAGGTAAAGGTGGCCAAGTCAAGGTTGAGAGGAGCAGCTCTCACATGGTGGAAGTTTGTGCAATCAGAAAGAGAGAAAGAAGGCAAAGGTCCCATAGTTTCATGGAGAGGAATGGTGACTAAGATAAGGAAAACTTATCTCCCTGATGATTATGAAGTTTAGTTGCATAGAAGAAGACACAATCTGAGGAAAAAAGACATGGATGTTCAAACATATACAGAAGAGTTTCAAAAATTGTGCCTTAGATCAAAAGTGGTTGAAGATGAGAGCATTAGGTTAGCAAGGTACCTAAATGGACTCAAATGGTCTATTCAAGAAGACATGAGTTTGGTAAACTTCAAATCAGTCTGCCAATGCTATCAAATGGCTTTGAAGATAGAGGAGAAAGAAAAAAAGAAGCAGGAACAAAACCCCAAAAGTAGAGGTAAAGGGAAAGACAGTAGAGGACAAAGAGGAAGTTACAGTGGAAGAAGCTCAGAATCAAGAGCCCAAGGAGAAGTCAGATTTTCTGAACAGCAAGAAGGAAGTTCTAGTAGAGGTGGTAGAGGAAGAGGTTTTAGCTCTAGAGGAAGAAGCGGTGGACAAGGAAGAGGCAGCTACTTCACCAACATGAAATGCTATCACTGCAACCAATTGGGACACCCAGCCTATAGATGTCCTGAGAAAGGTAGTACTTCTCATGGAGGAGATAAGAGAACCAATCTGATTCAAGATGAGACTACTGCAGCAAATAAACAACCTGAAGTACCATTGAAATCAAGGGAAGGTGAGAATCTCATGATGAGAAGGACTTTGATCAAGGAACTGGTGAAAGAAGAGCCAAGCCAAAGAAGGTCCTTGTTTAGGATAAAGTGCAAGATGATGGGGAAAGTATGTAAGGTCATTATAGACTCAGGTTCTACTGACAATATTGTGTCAAAGGAGGTAGTCAGCAAACTGAAATTGGCAAGGCTACCTCACAATAATCCTTACAAGGTCACATGGCTCAATAAGGGTCAGCATGTGTTGGTGAATGAACAAGCATGGGTGGAGTTCTCAATTAGCAAGTACAAAGACAAGGTATTGTGTGATGTGTTACCTATGGATGCATGCCACTTGCTCCTAGGTAGGCCATGGCAATTTGACCATCAAGCTGTGCATGATGGAGCTAAGAATTCATTTACCTTCAAGAAGGACAATGTAACCTACAAGATTCAATCTTTTTTGGAAGATACTGAGGTGCAGAGAGTAGGTTCTAAGCTGCTAATAGTTGGTGAAAAAGAGTTCTTAAAAGCTTTAGAAGAAGGAGAAGGAGTTGGCTATGCAGTAATGATCAAGCCAAGAGAAGCAAGCAAAGAGAAGGTAGCTGAAAAGCAAGAGTTACCCAAGGAGATTCAAGACTTGTTGCAGACCTATGAAAGAATTGTAAGTGGTAGTCAACCAGAAACCTTACCTCCTAAAAGAGCCATAAGTCATAGGATAGACTTGATACTAGGAGCTACCCTTCCAAACAAAGCAGCCTACAAGATGACACCTCAGCAAAATGAGGAAATAGCTAGGAAGATTCAAGAACTACTTGACCAAGGTCTTATTAGGAAAAGCATTAGTCCTTGTGCAGTACCCACTATCTTAGCATCTAAGAAAGGAGGATAATGGAGGCTTTGTACTGATTCCAGGGCAATCAACAAGATAACCATCAGGTATAGGTTCCCTATCCCTAGGATAGAAGATCTCATGGATTGTCCAGGTGAAGCTAGGTACTATACCAAGATAGATTTAAAGAGTGGCTATCATCAAATCAGGATACATGAGGGTGATGAGTGGAAAACAACCTTCAAAACCAATGAGGGTCTCTATGAGTGGCTAGTTATTCCATTTGGATTATCTAATGCCCCCCCCACATTCATGAGACTCATGAATGAAATTCTCCAGGACTACATTGGCAAGTTTGTAGTAGTGTATCTTGATGATATACTAATCTATAGCAGAACAAGAGAAGAGCACCTCCATCATATTGAGTTGATTTTCAAGAAGCTGCGGGAGGAGAAGCTGAAGATCAATCTGGAAAAGTGTGAGTTCATCAAAACAGAGCTGGTGTACCTTGGATTTGTGCTATCACATGGCAACTTGAAGATGGACAGCAGCAAGGTGGAAGCAATCCTCAATTGGCCTACTCCAAAGACAACAATAGAGGTAAGAAGCTTCCATGGTCTTGCTCAATATTATAGGAAATTTATAAGGCAATTTAGTGCAATTTGCGCTCCTATGTTGGATACCATTAAAGGAGGAATGAAAACCAAGTTTGTGTGGAATGAGCAAGCTAACAAGAGTTTTGAGTTGCTGAAGGAAAAGATAGCTACCCAACCTATTTTGGTGTTGCCAAGCTTTGAGAAGCTATTCACCATTGAGTGTGATGCAAGCAATGTAGCTATTGGAGTTGTTCTTAGCCAAGAGGGAAGACCGGTGGCTTTTCATTCAGAGAAGCTAAGTGAAGCCAAGAAGAAATACTCTTCTTATGACCTTGAGATGTATGCATTGGTCCAAGCACTAAGGAAGTGGAGGCACTACTTGCTTCCCAAGGAATTCATTGTGTACTCAAACAATCAAGCACTCAGTTTCCTAAATTCACAAGAGAAGTTGAGTCACAGGCACATGAAATGGGTGGAGTACTTGCAAGCTTACACCTTCAATATCAAACACAAGAAAGGAGCTCTCAATAAAGTGGCTGATGCATTGAGCAGGAGAGTTCTCACAATCCAAGAAATTCAGTTGAAGAGCATGGGAATAGATCATTTCAAAGATCTATGTGCAGATGATGAAGACTTTGCTGAAATTTACAAGGTATGTCTTGAGTACAAGAATCATTTCCATAGAAAATATGCTAAATATACCTTGCAAAGTGATTTATTGTTTAAAGGGAATCAACTTTGTGTTCCTAGAGGTTCTATTAGGGAGAACTTAATTCAAGAAAAGCATAATGGTGCATTGAGTGGTCATTTTGGGATCACAAAAACTCAGGAACTGGTTCAAAGGTTTTATTATTGGCCAAAGATGAATTTAGATGTCAGGAAATATGTAGAGAGTTGTGTGGTGTGTCAAAAGGCCAAAGGAACTTCCTCAAATGCAGGCCTATACTAGCCACTGCCTATCCCTTCTAGGCCATGGGAATGCTTGAGCATGGACTTTGTAGTTGGTTTACCCAAGACAAAGCAAGGTATGGACAGTGTCTATGTTGTTGTAGACAGATTCAGCAAAATGGCTCACTTTGTACCTTGCAAAACAACTAATGATGCCAGTCAAATAGCCTCTCTTTTCTTCAAGGAGATAGTCAGGATTCATGGCTTACCAATCAACATTGTATCAGACAGGGATACCAAGTTTATGAGTCATTTTTGGAAGACTCTTTGGCAAAGAATGGGAACCAATTTGTCTTTTGGATCTGCATACCATCCCCAAACTGATGGTCAGACTGAAGTTGTGAATAGGACACTTGGAAACCTTCTAAGATGCTTGACCAAGGAGTATGGTCAACAATGGGATCAGATTATAGGGCAAACTGAATATGCCTATAATGATATAGTGAATAGATCCACAGGGAAGAGTCCCTTTGAAATTGTTTATGGACTGCACGCTAGAGGTGTTTATGAGTTGAGAGAGTTGAAGGATGGAGTCAAGGGAAGTGGCTATGCGGATGAATTTGCTTGTGCAATGTAGGAAATTCATGAGACAGTCAGAAAAACCTCGACAAAAAATACCATGAAACATAAAACCAAAGTGGATGAGCATAGGAGAGAGGTTCAGTTTAATGTTGGTGACCTAGTGATGGTGCATTTGAACAAGGCTAGATTGCAGAAGGGAGTTCCTCACAAGCTGCAAATGAAGAGGATAGGTCCCTATCCTATCTTGGAGAAGTATGGCAACAATGCAGTCAAAGTGCAATTACCAGATGACAGTGGACTGTCCCCTATTTTCAATGTTGCAGACCTAGTCCATTACAGAGGACCACCACCAAACATGGATCGGACCATCCAAGAAGTCATTCAAGATGTAGAAGAGCTCAAACTGCCCTCCACTGCAGTTAAGCAAGCTGATAAGGTATTGGACACTAGAGTTTACAAGAGAACCAGGACCAAGGAATATAAAGAACACCTCATCCAAAGACATGGACAACCAGAAGCAGATGCAGTATGGATCAAAGAGGCAGAGTTCAAGAAGTTGGGCATTGATCCCAACTTGCTCAATCCAAGGATGGATTGAAGTTTTCTGTTTTGGGGAGGATGGTGCAGGAGCACCTAGGCTGACCTCCACCTTGTTTGTTTGCAATTTTGGCTTGTACTAACTTTAGCCAAGTTAGGAATGTTTGTGTGTTTAGATTGGACCTTAGAAGGTCTTGATGGTGTGGATGAGTTAGTCATTAGGACTAAACCATCTTAGTTAATCATTGTTAGTTAATGTTGTTAAATTTTGGCTTTATTAAGCTTTAGACGGCCTATGTGGCAATATGGGGCAGTAAATGTGTGCTAATCATATCCTTGTTGTTAGAAGATGCCAAAGGATAGTTATGGAGGTGTTTGATTCGGAATCAAGGAGTTGGAGATCCTAAAATGAAGGGTGGTGGCGAAGTTCCAAGGATATTGCAAAATTGCATGCAAACTAACTGTTGGTTTCCCTTGAAATCAGGGAAAATGCCGATCAACTGCCCTTGAACTGTGGAAATGGCATCCAAATGGATGTAATGGCTCATAGTGAGTAGTTAGTGTGGGTTTTTTGTAAAAGATTTTGGTGTGAATAGAAGATAGTTCGGAGTTCTCTGTATTTTTCTGTGTTTTCTTGAAAACCTCATGTGTTTTTAGAACAGTGATGTCTTATGTGTTAATGCATTGGTTTGGGCATTGAAACAGAGTTCCCTTAACATTATAGTATCTTTTCGTTGGAAATAGTTCATTGAGTAAGATCACATGCATTATAGTTAAGCTTTAGACAGCAAGGAATAAGTTATGACTGCATTTTATGTGTCTGCCCATGTATTCTGAAAGACAGTGATTTGTAGGCACTGTATTTGTTCATTTAACACTGTATTCATCCTCATTAGATAGGATAGAACAATATTCATCTTGTGTTTAGATTATTGAGTGTAGAGTTTTTGATTAGAAACTTTAGATTAGAATTTAGAGGTTTGTAAATACTATTTTGAGCAGCAAAGTTGAAATGGCTTCCCCATAGACATCAACCACGGGATATTCCTTAAATTGGTGGAATATGGAAGGGAAGCCAATGCATTGTACATATTTAGTGATAGGAAATCAAAAGAGCCAAGCAATGATTTTAAAGACCAAACCCTAGGCGAGTGTTAGCTACCCGGTTAGGAGTTTGGAAGAGAAAAAAAGAGAACATAGGCAGGGGAAAGGTGCCATTGTACGGAATCCGTACGGTACCAGGTGGGCCTAGTTAAGTTTCACACATGTCAAAAGGGTTGAAGCAGCAAACCAACATTTTAAGGTAGATTAGTATCTAAAACTAGTGAAACCCTAGAACTTAGGGGAATTAGCCCTACTCTCCAAGAGTGTTGGAAACCACTGTACGGTATAGTCAGAGGTCTGAAACTTGATGCAAGATTTAAAGCTCCAAAAAGGGTGTTAGGAACTGAAGTTTATTGGACAGGTTGTTTGGAAAGTTTAAAAGAAAAAGGCAGAAAACTGACTGGTAAGGGCTACTAGGAATAGGGCCTCACCAAAGAAAAATCTTGGAAACGGGTAGGTTGAGGAGTGGACACCAAGAAAAATGGATCAGTTTTGTTGCAAAAAGCATGGAGATAGCATCTTCAACTCCCTTGCAAGCAGTTCTAACAAATTGATGAAGTTGGCATCTAGACTCTTCTAGGTGTAGTGACAAAGATTGCAAGTGCAAGAAGGTGTTAAATCCTCTGAGGTTAAAGCACAAGGTGGAAACTCTTGGAACAGAGTTATAGCAAGGTTCAGTTGGTGAACCAAGTTAGGACAGAGCCTAGAAGATTGTCACGTTCATGGTGAATGCAGAGTAATGTCTTCTTGTTGATTAGGTGCAAGCAAACCTTGGAGGTTAATATAAACCAGGAAGTAATGATGGAAACTTATGCAAAGATGAAATTGAAACTTGTTTGGAATTTTCTCCTGGAAATTAGTGTTTATGTTTTCTAGATTAATAATTATTTCCTTGCAATTTATTTTTGTTATTTAGATTAGCATTTATTTTTCAGTAGATCTTAAAATAGATTTCTATTGAAGTAAATTAGAATTTAATTTAGATTTCAAATTCTAGATTAAGAATTAGATTAATTTTAATCTTTTCCATGAATCAGTCTCAATCAAGTCAAGTCAAGTAAAAAATAAGTCAACAAAACTTTGAATTAGGAAATATGATAGAATTAATCCTTAAGAATTAGTCATTGAAGTTCAGCTCCTGAGAACTCCTAAGAGCTCCTAAAAGCTCCTGAAAGATCCTGAAGGAGCCAAACCAAAACTAGAAGTCATTGTTTACAGGAAAAAACCCCCAAAAACCTATGACAAACATCCTTATCGCATATAGATCTAAGACACACCTGATTCGATAATTAAATGACTAAATGATGCAAGTTGTGACATCAACGACCTTTCCCACCAGTTATGAAGTAGCATCATTTCAAAGAAGATTAAAAGAGAGCACCAGGAAGAAGATGGTTATATTGTGAAAGATGCCCCAGTCATTCAAAGGAGTGACTAGGAGGAAATATGACAAGAGTGAATATGAAGATTAAGGATTAGGGATGCCCCCCTCAAGAAGGCATGCAGGTTCAAGAGAACACAGGTGTGCTCTCAAAATGTTTGAGATGATGCAAGGGAAGATGGGGAAGATGATGCAAAGTGATGGATAGAACATGTGATGAGAGGAGAAAGAGATAATGGAAGGGAAATATGAGAAGCAAGCAAGTAAAAATGGATTTAAGGACAAATGTAATGTTTCCCTAGTCAAGATACAAGCCAAGATGGATTGATGATGGGTGGAGAATTGTTGATGAAGGAATGATATATCCTAAAACAACACAAAAGGATAGGGAAGGATACATCCCAATGATGATGATGAGAGTGTTTTTGATGAGGGAATGATATATCCCAAAAAAAAAAGGATAGTGAAGGATACATCCCGATGATGATGATGAGAGTGTTGTTGATGAGGGAATGATATATCCCAAAACAACACAAGGATAGGGAAGGATACATCTTGATGATTATGATGGGAGTTTTTTTGATGAGGGAATGATATATCCCAAAACAACACAAGGATAGGGAAGGATACATCTTGATGATGATGATGATGATGGGAGTGTTGCTAATGAGGGAACAATATATCCCAAAACAACACACTTGGATAGGGAAGGATACATCTTGATGATGATGATGGGAGTGTTGTTGATGAGGGAATAATATATCCCAAAATAACACAAGGATAGGGAAGGATACATCCCGATGATGATGATGATTAGATCAAGTCTTGTAGCAAGACTAGGAAAAAGACCAAAGATACGATTAGATGATTTGTGCTAGATTGAATGGATTAGGATTGGATTGAGATGTGAGATTTCTGAAATGAATGAAAATGATGGAGGAAAAGATGCTTAGAATAAAAAATCTATATTATCCTACGTAGATGGAAGAGATAATGAAATGATTAGGATTGATGAAAAGATGCTTAGAATAACAAACCTACATTATCCTAAAAAACTAAAATGATAATGGGATGATGAAATGATGAGGATGAAGATAGTGGAGCGATGAAAATAGATAGGATAAATAGATGGGGGAGAGTGATGAAGTATAAATGGATTAGAATTATTTAGGGTGAATGGATGGGGGATTTCGATAGATGAGAGGATGGGAGATGGGGAGATGAATGGATAGTAACCAAATCAAGAAAGTTAATTGTTATGTGTTATGCTACCATGTAATGAGAACTTAATTTGATATAGCATGAGATACTATGCACTAGGGTATGAGGAACCAAGGTGGTGTCGTATCACAAAAGGTTAGTCCAACATCCCAAAGTCATAGGGGCTTTGGTAGGGCCAAAGTTGGAAAACCACAAACACAAAGGATGCCCTAGCATAACACAAGACTGCAAGGATCTTGGTGGGTATTAGCGGGACAACTAAGAAAACATGATCACATAGAAAAATCAAGATATACCCCCATGTCTACCAGTCAAAGTGCACCATGATATGATGGATCGTGGTGACCTTGAGTAGATATAGAAGGAAGCTCAAAAGATTAAAAAAATGAAAAAGCACCAAGAGATCACATTAATTCTCAAATATCCTTTTCCATAGGACCAATAGATGGATGGGATTGATGCGGTCTAATTTGAGGAAGGATACATCTTGCTAAGACCAAAGATGGATGGAGGTAGATTGTTTGATCAACATGACTCAAGATACTCAAATAGATGGGATCTCATGGTACCAATGGATTTCGTTGTTAGGAACCAGCTGGATAGGGACATACTTGATGACATGACAAAAAATCAAGACACAACCTAAAGGATAGACCTAGGGTCTCGAGGGCTGATCAAAGATTAGCCTTGCCTACATGAAACCACATATCCCTCATAGTTCAATAAAAGGACTGACGACTGACAATGGATAAGTAGAAAGAAGACGATGAAGACTCAAATAGATGGACAAAATTTAGGACTAGATAGATGAATGATGAGGACTGACACAAGGGATGGACAAAAGAGTTGAGGGTTGATAAATGATTAGCCTTGTGTACATGAAAGTGTAGAGGCGACGTAGTTTGGAAAAATACCAATGAAAGATAATGGATAAGGGTTGATGAGATGACCATGATAAGCAGATACAATGATGGATCCAATATGATGAGACAAGACAAACCTTGTGGATAGGATGGTTGATATGTCAAATCTAGATTGCATGAAGCTAAAAAATGGAGAGTTATCCAAATCATCAAAAGATGAATTGGGAGGATGGCCTGATGGATAGATAAGTGATGAAAGGTGATGGGAGATTAGAAATATGTGGGAAATAAATATGAGTGGTGATAGTGAGATGAATGGAATTGAATTGCATGGGGGGAGCCTATAGCTAGATACCAATGACAAGGGATTATGAGATGGAATGAAAATAGAGATAAAGGGATGCAGATGGATGGATAGAGGGATAAGGATTTGGATATGGAAGGGGTTACTATATGGATAGATGGGAAGAGAAGGATTTGGAAAGAGGAAAGGGATTAGTGGATGGATGGGTGGGAAGACGAGGATGGGGAAGATGGAAGGGATTTCATGTGGATGGAAGGAAAGATGAGGATTTGGAAGATGGAAGGGATTTTATGGATAGATGGATGGGAAGATGGAAGGATGAGTATATGAAATAATGGAAAGACAAGGTTGGGGATATGAAAGGGTCATGGTATGAAGGGATGGAGGATTTGGAAGGATTAATGGAAGGATGATGGGGAGGTAATGATAAGGGGATGGAAGGGATGACAACATGGATGAATGGATGGGAAGATGAGGATTTGGAAGATGGAAGGGATGACAGGATGGATGAATGTTGTCTGTAAGGACTATGCCACAAAGAAGGAGAAGCTCCACTCTAAATATGTGATGTGTGATGAGGCAAGAGGGATGGAAGATAGGAGGATGGGCGGATAAGGAAGTGAGATGGATATGGATAGGATGTATGGATGGATAAGGGAGGTAGATGGATGTGGATAGGATGCATGGATACATAAGGTAGATGGGGAGAATAAGGAATATGATAGTGTATGGATGAAGGGAATGTATACCAAGAGGTTTCCAAATCATGTATGAATATTTTCCCTTTTCCTTATCAAGATCACAAGGAAGATGGATGGATTGGAATAAATGTGATATGATAGGTAAGATAGGTGCATAGGTTGGATCATTGAGGAGATGAAGGGGATGAAGTTTCCCCCAATTGTGGAATTAAACGAGATGGGAGATTTACACATGACGCCTATTTGCTAGGTTTTCATCATGGTACTTATCCAAGGTGCTTGTTTGCTAAGTTTTCACCATTGGACAAATTTTTCTCTTTACCTTTTTTTGACTTTTTTTGATTTTTTATATTATTTTTTTGGACTTTTTGGATTTATTTGGAAAGTGGGTGGATAGAGATGGATTAGGATAGGGATGTCGATAAATGGATGTGGAAGACATATGATAAGGGGGTGGATGAAGGACTCAAGCATCAAGTTCCATATGAGGTAATAAGAGCCCATGTGTGAAGTGACTATTGGATGTTGGTACAACCTGATTAGGATGGATGGTTTATGCAAGGGAATGGATTAAAGGGATTTGATGTGGGAGATATGTGGGATAATGGATGGGATATTAGAAAGTGTATGAATGGTATGATGGAGTAGATGTATGCTGGGGGAATGTTTTCATGACCAACATTGGCACATATGGTGGGGGATGTGAAATGATAGGAGGATTAATGGATGGAGAATGTAGGGATAATGGAGGAGTTGGGATAGTGAATTTTGGGACATAAGGACCTAAAATAGATTTAGGAGATGGAGGATGTGTATGGTTAGATTTTGGATTAGCAACTTGGGATGCCGTTATGGATTTTTCATTTGAAGGTATTACATCCTTTTTCTATGGCATCCACATGGTTTTGATTTTTTCTTTAATAGTCTTGTGTAGTCTTTGTGATTGATTACACTTTTGGATGGGATTTTTCTTTTCTTCATCATGTCCTTTAGAGGGGACATGGGAATATTTAAATAGATGTGGATGTTTGGATTTATGCAGTTTTACTTTGGCATCCATAATACTTCCAATAGAAATGGGATGGATGTGAGGAGATGGATGAGATGGAGGGGACATGAATGGAGTGATAGGGGTAGGATTTTGGGGGTGATTTGTGGATGGGGGATGTGTAGTTATGTGCATTTGTTGATCCTGATTAGGGAATATGAGAGTGGGATTTTTATGATGGGTGATAAGGATATGTGATCAATGGATGAAGGGATAAGTAGGATGATATGGAGGAGATGATTTTGGGATATAAGGTCCTAAAATGGAATTAGTATATGTATAATTTGTGATGGTGAATGGAGGGACATAAGTACCCAAAATAGATGCAGTAGATGGAGGATGGGTGATGGTGGTTGGAGGGGCATAAGGACCCAAAATAGATTTGGAGGAAAAAGGAGGAATATGGATGGTTGTTTTGAGGTGATGTGAGGAGGAGGGGGTATGGTTACAAATGGTCTAGTGGAGTGAAAAGAAGAGATTATTATTCTTTTGGAAGAGGCTCGTTGAGGATGTATAGAGGTTCTACCAACATTTTTGGATTGTGATTCTTGAGAGATATATCCAAGACCTTGTGCACGTGTATGTTAGTTTGACATGGATGGAATCCAATATACCTTTCTCATGAAGGCCTAAGCCTTTTCCTTGATAGTTCATGATCTTGAGAATTCTCCTTATGGTAGGATGTTTGTTATTTTGGAAACATGATGCAAGTCCATTATTAGGTGGAGGAGAATGGGTGGTGTATATGCTTTATTCTTCTTCTATAAAAAAACCACCATGGATGAATGTAAGAGTACTAAGGAGATATAAAAGTGGTGTTGGGATAGCTTGGTTAGGTGGAGATGAAGGATCATGAGATGGAGTGGATGGCATAGGAGGATTATGATTTGGTTGAGAAGAGGGATAATGAGATGGAGTGGATGAGATGGTAGGTTCTTGATGTGGATGGGGAGATATGTTGGTATCCTTTGGATAAAGCTCTTGGCATGTTTCAACTTGTGTGGGTGGCATGATGATAGAGGAGTGTTGGACGGACTCCTTAGATGGGTGAGATGGAAGGATGGAGGACTCATGAAGTTCATGGGAGTGTATTTTGGTGATAATAGGTGTAGGAGAAGCGGATTGAATTTGGGTGTCTTTGATGGGTTCGATGATTCTAGGAGTGGGTAAAACTACAATAGTGGGTTACAATTTTTTGAATGAAGAAAAATTAGAAATTCCCATCAAATTTTTTAAAATGGTTTACCCCTTCTAATGAAGGGGGTTAGAATGAACTACCCCCCTTCTAATGAAACCACCCTCCTTCTAATGAATCACCCTCCCCCCTTCTAATGAACCCCCTCTTGCACCATATAGGGGGGGTTTGAGTGAACTCCCCTTCTAATGAAGGGGGTTCAAATGAACCCCATTTTTTCACCTTCCCCTCCACCATTTCAAAATTTATGCATTTTTTTGACTATCGAAGCTTGGGAAGGAGGTGAAAATGGAGTCAACTTGATAAACCAAGTTGGATGATTGTAGTGATCAAAATGTGCTTTCCAACAACTATAAATTTAATATATTTTGTTTTTATTTTATATTTTATTTTTTAGTTTTACTGTACATAGGTTTTTCACCGAACATCAACTTCGATGAAAAATCATTGTGGAAAAATAGTAAATTTGAGGAATTTTTTTTTGAAAAATATATGCGCATTAGGTATTGATGTCCTCATTTCAACAAAAAAATAAAAATTGAATTTCAATACATACCAAAAAATTTATGTGAGCCGTAGTGCACCTATGTCTAAATTATAAATGTTTTGATTTCAAAACTTAATTAAAAGAAAAATATTCAATAAAATTCTATGAAACAAAATGAAAGCACTAGATACTTGTGTTACCAGCCTAAATTCAAAAGAATCAAAATTTTATCCTTTGTATAAAAAAATTTATGCGAGCCGAAGTACACACCACTTTTTAAAAATGTTGTTTACTATTAAAAACTAGTTATCAAAGGAGATGCAAAAAAATTACAATTTAATTTCATTTTTTTTAAATACATTTAAAATCTATAGACAAAATGTCACAAATCACTAGTTTACATAATTTTCAAGTTCCTAATAGTTTACCTACTATAAGTTTCAGAAAGTGAAATTTTCTCTGAAAATGTTGATTTGAATGTCAAGTTTGGCCAAAAGCTGTAACCCATTATTGTGGGATGACCTGAGTAGAAGATGACGATTCAATGGATTTAGTGGTTTTGATGGTTTCAATAGTTTGAAGGGTGTTAGGAGTGGTAATAGGGGTGTTACATGCAGGATGGAGAAGGGTCTCATCACTAATGAACATACATCATAGAGTGGGATGGCATGGGTCTATGACTTCAACACGTGTATTTGGGGATGTATTCTTTGTCATGAGTCCTTGGATGACATCTGGAATGAGGTACTTGTGTATTGTAGGCTTATATGGGGTGGTGGGAAAAGATGAAGGATTATGAATGGGTCGAGGATTAGGATTATGGATTGGTGGATTAGGATTAGATGGAGGATAAAGGTATGATGTATTGGAGGGAGGATTAGGATATGATGGAGTGAAATATGGAGCATCACAGGAGGATATGTATGGTGGATTAAGATAGGAGGACATGGATGGTGGGTTAGTATAAAAATATGTGAATGGTGGATTGTTGTTGGAGAAAGTGAATGGGGAATTAAGGTAGGAAGATTGGGATGGTGTATTAAGGTGGGAGGATTGGCATGGTGGATTGAGATAGGAGGATGTGGATGGTGGATTAGGATCATACATTGGAGGATAATGAGATGGAGGATTTGGACTAGTGGTGAAGGTGATAGTGTTGTTGTACAAAGATGGAGGCTGATATATGGATATAGACATGAATATTGGATGGGAGGGATATGTGGAAAAACTAATAAGAGGGAGATGTGGATGATAGATAAGATGGAGATGTGGATGGGGGAGGTAATGGATTTAAGTGTCAAAGGTAGCATGAGGATTACGAGTGGGTGTGGATGAAGGCATGATGGGAGAGCTTGTACAATTGATTGGATTTTGGAAGACGCTCGGGGAATGATTACTAGTGATGATATAATCAAGGAGATTTATTTCATACTTATCTTGGTCAACAAGACTTTCAATGTCATCTTAAATGTAATTGTGATCTCCTTTGATTACTATTTTTGGTTTTGTAGGAAGAGGATACAGATTCATGATGTTGGCTTGGATGGATATGGATTGAAAAGATGAGAATAGATGATTTGAAGGAAAGGAGAGACATGATGAAAAGATAAATAGAATGGATTATAAGAACATGGAAGAAGCGGTCTTAAGATTTGTTTCAATATCAGAAGATCTTGGATGTAGATGGAATAAAGCTCAAATTGGGATGTGAATTAAGCTCATATTAGGATTTGACTTAAGCTTAGATTAGGATTGAATTGAAGCTCAAATTAGGATTTGATTTAAGCTCAGATTAGGATGGGATTTGAAGCTTAGATTAGGATTTGATTAAAGCTCAAATTAGGATGGGATTTGAAGCTTAGATTAGGATTTGATTAAAGCTCAAATTGGGATTTGATTTAAGCTCATATTAGGAGTTGATTAGCTTAGATTAGGATTTGATTGGGAATATGTAATGGTTGAGACTCTTAAAGTCAAGGATGTAGATAAAATGATGAGGATGATTGTTGAATGGATGAAGGATAGCTTTAGTTGACTCCTTACTCAAAGGGGGTGATGTTGTGGAAAAGATTGAAAATGATTGATAAGATGAAAGTGATAGTTTGGAGATGGATATGAAGAGGAAAAATGATTGGATTATTATTTTGGACTGAGGAAGATATAGGCTAATTGTGATAGGATGGATTAAATCTCTAGATTTTTGATGGGAAGCAGATTCACCCAAGAATAGAGCACAATCGCCTCTATAGGTAGAAGAAATTCCTAATTGTAGAAACACCTATCTAGGACAAAAGATCACCTATCTATGGATATGTATGAACAGTATGACAGCAGGATCATCCTTGTGTGAAGAAAAATCGCCTATGCAAGGATAATGTATGGATAAGGAGATGTGGACTTAGATGTGGAATCACCTTTATGAAAGGAAAATTTTCCTATCTAGGATGAAGGCATACAGATGACTCGAGTGGATTGGCCCCTTTGGAGATCAGGATCGCCCAAAGGGATGAGACAAGTGGATTTACCTCTTGAAGAAGCAAATTCACTTATCGAGGCTGACTAACTGGACTGGACAGAGACACAGATTCACCCCTCGAAGGGTAGGATTTCCTGTCCACATTGCAAATTCGCCTTTGTAGGAAGACAATTATCCTATGGGGAGGGGATGGACTAGAACGAAGGACCAAAAACAACAATCAAGAAGACAGTGGGAAAAAAATTGGCTCAAACTAAAGACACTCACTAGTATAGCACAAAAAGACACACCGAGCATGCAAACAACCCTAGAATTTGTGATAAGGGTTAACAAAATTTATGATACTAGGGTGGTTCTCTAGAGCACCCTTTCTCATGAAGGTAGATAGCTAGAGATCAAGTGGCATAGGGTCATCAACAAATGTGCCACAAGCTCACCTTCTCTCTTTCTCTTGGGAACTATCATAGTTCAACATGACGATTTCTATCTCGACCTAAGGGATTATGTGGTGAGTAACTTTGAGGTGTCATCCACAATCCCTGCACTACACCAAGCTATGACTAAAACATGAGTCTTAAACTAGGCTATACAAGTTATCTATGGGAGTCCTTGATACACCAGGAGGGTGCATAAGGCACAACCATGAACACCATCCCATGACAAGCATGGATCGAGAGCCCTAATGAGGTACTAGAAACTCAGACTAACCCTTCACACTTAACTAGGAATCACCCTAGTATAAGTGCTCTGCCAAACACGATGTGACTGGATTGGGGTATAGCTTTAGCTCTTCCCCTTTATATACCCAACCGATAACACATGGTTGAGATCATCCCTTGGGGTGATCAAATCCCATGTAGGTCTCACTAAAGGGTAGGAAATACTATATGTTTATGATCCCTAGGCTTGCACATAGTGCAAGGGGAGAGCATACGTGTACTAGTACTCCTAGGTGGAAACACAAATGGACTTGAGTTCACTATGATTTTTGATCCCCAAGCTCACCGTATGGTGCAAGGGGAGAGCATACATCAATAGCAAGCTCCAAACATGACAAACAAGATTAATTGACCCTTTAATAAATTGAAGTGTTCCTAGATTAGTATGAAAAAGACACAAACATAATCTAATCTAGGGGTCTTTGACCGATCGTCCTGCAACAAAAATGTCAATAGTTTCACCTCTACTCTTCGTCAAACATGGAACAAGTTACACAAATCTTTAGTGAAATCCCACAATCACAAACAAACAAGTGAGTAGATTAGTATCTAAAACCAGAACCAAATAAAAGTGAAAAGTAGAAATTTTAGGTCTCTAGATTACCATGGGTTTACCCCTATCTAGGGCAAATTCACATTTGTCTAGATGTCAAGATTTCCCTTCTAGTGGATAGGTGGATTTGAAATCACTTTTCAAGTGGAGAGGTGTATGCGAAATCACCTCTATAAGTGAATCAGGATCACCTGTTCTGCCGCAAGTTCGCTCATCCATACGGGTCAAGGTGAGTTTGCCTCTGAAAGTATGGTTCTAGATTGCTGAAAGTGATTTCACCCTGTCTATGAAGTGGTGTATGCATCTTCACTTGTTTCGAATTAGATTCATCCCTACATTAGGAAGATTCACCCATTGGGGCAGATTTGCCTCTATAGTCAAAATTTGAACTTATAAAATTTAAAACAATAGAAAACGTGAAAGTAGAATCATGACGTGGGTCCCACCGGGCATGCTAGAAATGTGTGCAGTGTTTTTAATCTACTAAAAATGCAAGAAAATACTGTGAAAGACTAAAAATAAGCAAAACAATCAATATAGGGCGATGGGGAGATCAAACCAATGTAGAAAGCCTCATGTTGTGTAGATATGCCCACAATGTGTGATTAGTTATGTGCTCACTTGAAAATCCGACAGCATAATAGTGCTCCAAGGAAAAATGGGTGAGAGAGGTGAAAATGGCTAAGTGTTTGGATAAATAGATTAGGGGATTTTTGGATGGAGGGCTAAGATTGTAAGTTTGGGATCAAGGGTTGAGATTAATTCTAGGCAAAAAAGGAATATTAAATTCCATTAAAATGCTCATGGGGATGAAAAAAGACATTTAATTTATTCCTTGGGGGATTAGAGAGGAATTTAATATTCCTCCAAAATCCTAGGGAAAATTGGGATGTCACAGGTGAATTAAAAATGAATTAAAAATTCCTTGGGAGATGAGAAGAGTTGACTACAAATTTTATTAGGCTAATTGATGAAGGACTAGAGGAAGGTTAGGTGGTTAATGAGGATTAGGAGTCACTTGCATATTATGGAGGATGTGACACCTTCCTAATCAAGGATTAGGAATGTGCACATACTTAATCCAAGATTATGTAAATTAATCTAGATTAGAGGAAGTTTATGGAGGATGTGATGGGATGAGAGAGAAAGGGGAGAGAGAATTAAATATTTAAATTTAATCCCTATAAGGTTTGACAACTAAATTAAATAAATTCGTATATTTATTTAATTTAGAGGAGAATGATAAAGGGGGATTAAGTATTTAATTGATTAATTAAATACCTTAGGGATTTAGAGGACTTTAGAGATATTAATTAAATAATAGCAATATTATTTAATTAATGTGGATAAGAGGATATTTAGATGAAAAAGGGGTAAATTTGATCAAATGTAAGTGGTCAAATTTAGGTGTTTACAATAACCAATCTCATTAAATATGATTTGTAAATTATCTTTGAAATATTATTTATAGAATAAATATTATAATAATTTTTTTACATATTATAATATTAATTCATTAAATTCAATTTTACAATAAATTTATGTTTAAATATTATAGATTTATAACAATTGTGGAGGAATCCCATAAGTTAAAACATCAAGAAAAATTCTTTTAGATATACAAGATGTAAAAAAACACAAATACTAAAAGCATTATTAAAACATGTTTATATACAATAACAAAATAGCTCCTTCACACTAAATTGAAATGTATGGCATAACAACATTGATATCAAAAGTATGTTGATGCCATTGGACATGAATAAATAGGCCCAATTACATATAGGGATATAAATGTGTAAAAAGCTTGTATGATATGTAAGAGTTTGTTAGCTTAAGCTCAATTAGAATTTGCTATGATTACTCCAATGATTGAGGAAAAAAAATCACTAGCCATGTTTATAAACCATTAGTTTGTAATGCTAAAATTTGTGTACTTTCTTTACTCAAAATTTATGTTATGTAAGTGTGTTGTATTATTATATTAATTATTTGACTTTTTATTATTTTAAATTATATTTTAATAAATTAAAATATAAATAAAAACAATTATCAAATATTTTAAACAATATTAAAATGGTAATAAGAAGTTAAATTGTTAACCAATCAAAATATCAATAATTATTATTTTTAAATAAAAATTTATATATTTACTTTTAAAATTTAATATATTTATTTATATATAAACTATATCATACAATTGCATAATTTTAAAGACAAATTAAAAGTATTTTTTAATTTTAATATTTGATTTTAGCATATGCTAATAAAGTGAACATTACATTTAAAAATATTTTTTGAATATTTCAATACATTTGCAATTATTAGATTAATTTTATGTCGAAGGCGTATTCAATTTGAAAGAGAGCAACCTAATTTTTTAAATCGACGATTGACCTCTTTCCTCACGACATGGGAGTCGATTGAAATGCTTTCCACCGTTCATCAATTTTTGTGATTTTCAATGGTTTTTAAAGCATTGAAAGCATCAAGATACGAGTATAAACAATCAAATGCATACTTGATTCACCAGGACAACTCATTTGAAGTCTCAGATTTTGTAGTTTAAGAGCATCTTTTCAAATTTGATTCACTACACGAATTTTACAGTACGACAAATACGTTGATCAGTGTACGATTGTCTTTCGGTACTGACATAAGTGTTCATATGAAATTAATGACGCTGATGTATGCTGTCATCACCTTCACCATCTAACACTGCACATTGCCTTCTACCATTTAATGTCCGCTTAAGTTCTGCTCACAACTTGCAAATGCCAGTGCTTAAAAAAAATCCTGTCTACTTGATACATTCCTCACTTCATTGCCTGAAAACAAAATTTTACTGGCACTTAATATTTCTGTTTAATAGATTACTTGACTATCACATCCCTTGTTTTGTTTCTTCATTTTTTATTTTATTTTATTTAGTTTATGTTCTTTTTGGCAGCATCCCTTTGCCAGCAGCCTCTGGACGATGAGGCAGAGAGCCTATAGTCAAGCACTGCATCATGACAACATTTATACGCCACATGTTGTGGTGCAGGGTCGGGCTCAGTGTTTGGGTTCCAATGTCGATTCAGTTCTCTCTCTTGCTTGATTTGTGCCCCGCTTTACAACTTACGACATGTAGGTGGGTCTTTGCATATTAATTCATTTTAGACTTTCCAAGGAAACTTAAATTGTACTTGTCTAGAAAAACTGATATATTTGAGCTGAGATATTTGAAAATCTTAACATTTCAAAATAAGATTCAAATTCTCTAAGCCCATGCTTTTATCCAGGATGGCAGCCATTTATTTCTTTCCATTTGGTTTTCTCGGTTTGGTTTCCCATGATTTATTATTGGGGATGATTGGGATCCAGCTAGAGCAACATATCCACATTCACAAAAGGGCGATAATACCCAATTGCTTTTCCTATATAATAATGGTGTTTTGTTGCTTTTCAAATTAATCTTATCTCAATGAGTTATAATTGTAAATGGTTATTTCTTACAGATTTCTTCCATGGTGATCTAATTGCTAGGAATTTTAGTTGTGAATTCTTGTTATGCAAGGAATTTGATGAAAATTATTATGTTAATCTTGATATTTTTAGAGATTGGTTCTAATTTATATCATATTCATCTTGTTTTCATGATAATGTGGCTCAATATTTATTACACTAACAACACTTGTGATCGTCTATCTTGAGTTTTTGATATTTCTTTTATGTTGTTGTCTTCACCTTGTTCGTGTGCTAAAAATGAAATTGGAAACATTATTGATATTTCTTATAATTTATTATTTCTGGATTTTGATTGTGTTTGAGTTTTTTCATTAACGTTTTAGATCACACTCAGTGATCTTTCATCTCCTTTTGCTCTTTATCATCCTGATGAGTCATCCTGATGATGGATCACTGAGTGTGATCCGAAACGTTGATGAAAAAACTCAAACACAATCAAAATACAAAAATAATAAATTATAAGCATTATGGATTGTGGAAATCTCATAGCATTAATTATTGATATTTGTGTAGAAAACTGTGTCAAAACCCTCTGAATCTACTCTGTAGGTGAGAGGGGGTGGCCCACTGAGGTTCAAAGTAGATGGTTATAGTCTGAATGTTTTTGTGGCTCTTTATGAAAATGGTCATGTGACTGATTCCACAAAGGGGGAGAACAAGGGCCATGTTTTGACCAATGGTTTTGTTCTCAAGGGTTTGGAGAAGCCCTGCAGTGTTCGTGACATTTTTGCTCAAAAGACAATCACAGGAAAAGTTACCTTCAATCTATGGGAAGGATTTAGCAAAAAATAAATGTGGTCTGGTCCTATTTTTCTAGAATTCTTCAACCATGGAGATTCAAGGAGTCCATAATCTAACATTGCCCAATAACATTTAAAGGTCAGATTGTGCCTATTTGTATATGGTGCTATGGCGATTATAGCTTCAGATCCATATTCTTGTGGCCTTTTGATTTGGCGGGGAGATCTTGATCTGTGATTTTGTGGATAATGCCTCTTGTATATTAAATTTAATTATATATGATTTTCAGATGTGTAATCTTGGATAATTGCATACAAAACCCACATAGCAACAATCTGGGTTTGAAAAGCACACATATTAGCATAGGAATTTTTATTTTTCTCAATGTTTCTACATCTTAAGTGTGTGAATCTTGAATATTGGTCCTATTATTACCAATTAGTTATGGAGTAGATGGTGGGAGCTAAGCCATGGGGATTTTTCAATTAGTTACAGAGATTTATTAACATGGAAGGAAATATCATTATTTCAAGTATTAGATATTACTATGAAACAATTTACAAATTAAATTAATCTCATAAATAAATAATGTACTTGAATGTTTGAAAAGGTATAAGCTAATTCCCAACTATACTGAATCTCACATCTCTATAATTTTACAGACTTGGATCTTACATGAGACTTCAAATATTTGAGATCTATTCATGTTTGTATTTGGTATTATGGATCAAATCAATTCCCTTTTTGGCTATCGATATGGCAGGGAGCTCTTGATCTTAGATTTTTTGGAAAATGTCTTTTCATATATCAAATTTGACTTTATATTATTTCAAATATGTATTCTTGGACGATTATATTCTAAGCCACTTTGCAAAGTAGCGATTTGAGGCTGAAAATCACAGGGATTTGTTTGGAATGCTTTATATTCTTGTATACCTATTATGAGCTATGGAGTAGATGATGGGAGCTGAGATTGGGGGATTTTGAATTAATGACATGGACATTATCAATGGTGAAAGAAATCTCATTATAAATTTGGAAAATAGAAACTTCACATAAATAAAAATTATTAGTCTATGGGCCAATTTACAAGTAGACATGATCCCCAACCTATATAATTTTATATACTTGGATCTGAAGAGAGTGTAAACATTGAGATCCTTATTATTTTATTTGGTGTGCATGGTGATTACAGGTTCAGATCCATTCTCTTTAGGGCTCTTGATTTCATGGGGAGCCCTTGATCTTGAACTTTATGAAAAATGTTTCTTGTATGTTAAATTTAAAAATATATGTTTTAGATGTGTATTCTTGGAAAATTTCATAGTAGACCCACATAGCAAGTAACAAGTTGGGTACATGTGAAAATAGTATGGAATTATTGCAATCTTTGAAACCTTTCCCTTGTTTATCTTTATGAATCTTGAATGTTTTCCTTGCTATGAGTAATGGAGTAGATGGTTGGAGCTGAGTCATAGGGAGTTTGAAATACTCTTAGAGATAAGTAATTTGGTAAGAAATTTCTACTTGTTAGGTCAAAGTCTTTGTAAGTTAAAAATCATACAACCTTACAGGGTAAGCCAAATCCCAACTAAACACAACAACCTCCACATGTTTGATTTTGCAAAGTCTAATCTAACCTACATGATCCTCACCTATCTGATTTTGCAGAGTCTGATCTAATAAGACTTGTTCAAAGTAAATAATTTGAAAGAAGCAATAGTAAATTTTACACTCCTGTTGTTTTTTTGGTAGGTTTTTTCCTTTGGTATTTATATGTTCACTAAAGAGAGAATATGTTTGATCCAGTCCTAGAGGGTTGAGATTTGATTCTTTTTGGTAGTGTATTATTCCCCTCCTACTTTACAAAATTGAACACCTTGGTAGAGTAAGACACATATTTGTAAATTCAATGTGTAGATGAAAGTCACATGTGGGGTACTTGTACTTTGTTTATGATATTTCATGCGATAATGAACATACCTAACACCAAATATTTCAGACAACATAGAAATGGATAACTACAACTTGATTGATACAAGATATACAATATGATAAAAGGACAATATGGCAATGTATGAGAGTTTTCTTCCTTGACTGCCATTAGCCTTCATATAGACGGGTTGACCAAGACATGTCTTCTTTAGACTGCAACCATCATGGTACCGAATCATTTTACAAATACATGATTAAATTACCCACTTGTATTGACACTAGTATTCAGAATAAATTGTAGTTGGATTTCCTTAGTTAATATCATATTATCACATAATATTATAATAGTTGAAATTTGAATGCAGTTTTTTTCTTGCACAATTGTAAATGAATGTATTTATGAAATCTAGAAATGGTCTTTGTTGTATAATTTTAATTGAATGTATCATACTTAAAATTTAAATCCACATCTACATATGTGTGCATAAACATTGGGTCCTAATGTTAGTTCAAATTTGTGAACATGGAATGCTTCTACCCTACATGAGAACCATTTTGTGGTGAGGGTGTTTTGAATCTTCTTAGAATAATATCCTTCATCATCATTACACCAAATTTGATCAAATTTAAATTATATCATTGATTGAAGAAACCAAGCCACATCCTAGAGTGTGGAAGGACTGGTAGCTATAGCAATAGAATCCCCATTATACCGAGCATAGTCATAGGTAGGTCTTAAGGTTCACAAATTAGATCTGTGGAAAATATCCTGGTTGGTTTGTAGAAATAATGATCTTTATTAGGTTTTTCCTTAGTTTGTACATGGAAAATAACCATCTTTACTGTATATATTTTAGTGGTTGTATTAGTGGCAATAGCGTTAGAAATAATACCACCTATCAAGCGATCATTGGATGCTCATGAATACATCTACAAAGTGCTTGTTCTTCTGGTTTTTGCTTGCCCTTGTGCTCTTGTCATCTCCACCCTTGTTATTGCTTGTGGCTTGGCCACTGCTGCAAGGCTCAGCCTTCTCATCAAAGGTGGAGGGTTTTTAGAAGCCTTGGGATAGCTCAAAGTTGTAGCCTTTGACAAGACATGACTCTCACAGAAGGACAATTTCAAATGGTGGACATCAAGTTTGTGGATTCAAAGGTAAAAAATAGAGAGAATTTTTTGCATTGGTATGTAAAAATTTCTAACATAGGTTTTCTGAAACTTTTTGTTTAGATCTATTCATATATATCCATACATAAGGTAATAAGAGAAGTGCATACATATATACAAGACATCAAGCCTGGATAGTAAATCTGCGGCTAATTGTTGGCCAAAAAAATTATTGGCAACAACCGTATGAAAATTCAACTTTGCTAGGGTAAAGGTAAAAATTGTTGCTTGCAACAGTAATTATTCTTCCTATTACAACATTCAGATTGCTAACATTTTTTTAGTGGTGGATTATAGATGTATCAGACATGTGGAATATGGAAGGCTCCACAATAACATATGTTTAAGAGTAGATACAAAATTTGTAGGAGTATTTAGTGTGGTAGACTCTTTCAGATAGACCCTGGAGATGATTGAAGTCATCATAGCTGTTAATTTTCGCAGTCATATTTATCCTGTGTTTGATGGAAATTATTAATTTTCTCACCAGTATTAGTTGTTAGATTGAACGCCTTCATTATATCGAAATGCAACTTGTATTTCATGGTGGCTATGGCAGCAAATTGGTGTTTATTACTAAAAAACTATTTGTTGGAGTGCCTTTAAATGTTCTTACCCGTGAATAGATTGTCCAAAAATGCGGCTTTCACCATACTACAATGAGATAATTGGTCTTCTATTTCATTTTCTAAAAATAATATGGCTTTATTTATTTCATGTGTTGTTTCTTTAAATAATATACACAATCATCAATTTCAACCAATATGTCTAGAAAAATTCAAATAAAGCCATACAATTATTCGGCGTACCCCATTGCACACCTAAAGTGCAATAACTAGTATATTTCTCATTTACTTTTTATTGATAAAAGGAAGCTACAAATGACTGACTTCTTTCTCGTCCTCCCAATCTTGATTATTGGGTAGTAGGAAAAGTATGTACACATTAAGTCCTTATATTGATAGCCTAAAAGACTACAAATGATTAACTTCTCTCTCCTGGTCCCAATCTTGATTATTGGGTAGAACCTTCATTCTTGTAACGGTTGTGTTTAATATAAAAATATATATAGTGATTATAATATAATAAATTAATTCATTATTTTGTAGGAAAAGTATATATCTAAAATGTTTCGGACTCAAACATTATACGTGACAATCACTCTGTAGTTAACAAGCCCAGCTTTTTGTAAGACTCGATGCAGTCATCATAAATTTCTTCAATCCCATACTTGAATCTGAAGCCCAAATCTGTGAGCTTTTCAGACTTATATTGCGTATTTATAGGAAGACTGGAATCCAAGTCCTGCAACCTGAATTGAACCCGGGACAAAACCATTCTCATTTGTAAATATTTTGTGTGCGATAGAAATTGATATAAGCATAAACTATGTTGATATACAAAATGCAAATATTATAGTTGGCTAAGATTCCTACATATCTGTTATATTGAAATCTGGATAACGTTTTGCTAAAAACTGCTGAAGCTCCTTAGCAGAGAGTGTATCTGTCAAGCACAAGTATCTCCCTTGTGCTGCAGGCTGCTCCATCAGAAATATGTGCGCATTGCAAACGTCGCTTACATGGACTACTGGAAATGTCCCAAACAAGGAAAGGATAGATCTTGCACCATTCCTAGGAACTTCATTGTTGCCTAAGAAATTATTAAGAAAACATAGAGTCATTTCAGAGAAAAAAATGTAATGTGATGTTTGAATATTAGGGTAGCAGGGTGAGAAAGACCTGGTAGAAACCATAAGAGTGCCTTGATGCTGGTAGGGATGTAGGGAGTGATGAAAGGTCCTCCCACAAGCGATGCCCCAGTTGTTACAAGATCTAAATTGTGCTCTGCTGCGAAGCTCCAAGCTGTCTGTTCCGCTAGTGTCTTTGACACAAAGTAGGGCTGGTGTGTACAATACATGTAAAGATTTTCACATTAGAAAGCCACTTGAAAATTTATATCTCTAAGTACATTAGATGTCAGGAAGCCAAATTGGGCAATTCAGGCAATACCCAAATTGGAAATTGTTGTTTGTTGGAACGGACGTAATTGACAGGGGTCCAAAAGGATTCCACAGAGGTGGGGTTATTGTTCAACTGTCCCTGCTCATTCAGTGGTGACATGGCACAGCACGACGAAGTGAAAACTACCCGCTTCACTGTTTTGGCTTTCACACACGACTTCAACACATTGATTGTTCCCTGAACCGCAACTCCCACAATCTCATTCTGCTCATAAACACATTGCAGCAAAAGAAAAACCCACATAATATTATTCAATATATACTGTTGTGGGTTGAAATGTAAGAATCAAGTGTGATGCAGTCTCACCTCGGGATCTTTGGAGCGAAAGTCCATAGGAGATGCGACGAAGAAGACACCTTCGCAGCCCGAAATGGGTGAATCAAAGCTGCCTTCCACGCGCAGATCTGCATTAAAGAGCTTAAGCCTTTCATCGGCACCAGGAAGACGCTGTAGATAGTGTATGTCCTCCTCCTTCCCTGTAAATGCTCCAAAATTATACCTTATATCCTAATCATGAACATAAACTTAAAAAGAATGGCAATAATGGGTATACCAGATGCAGGAAGAATAGTTGCATTGACAAAAAAGCCTCTGTGGAGAAGAGAGTTTACGAGCGAGGAGCCAATGAAGCCATCTCCACCCACTACGCAAAACCTTCCTTGCATTTTTAATCTCCTCCTCTATCGCTTGTTTTTCAATTGTGTGCAAACTTGTGTATATCATTTCCTTTACTTAAGGAGCCACTCTAATCTACAACTAGTCTAATGAAGCAAACAAACTCTCTTAATTTTCAACTAATCTCCACCTAAATGAATCTAGAACAAATACCATATGGTTCAACAATCAAACATTAAATAACAATTTACAACTAATCTCCATCTAAAATAATCTAGAATTATTCTACTTAAATATTGTATGGTTCTATTGTCAAACAATGAATAATAATTTATACTTCATCTAGTGGTAAATATTAGCCTTATTTGTGTTGGTCAAAATTGACCTTTGATTTTTGAATGAATGACGTTTAAGAATAACTACCTATAACCACCTAATGTTTAAGAATAAAAATAGTGTTTGTACATTTTTTATGGTCGGATTATTACCTTCTTTTAGTTGAGTTTATTTATAACAACATCCACAATTCTACTAGCATGACACCATTTCAGACACTTAATGAGTGATTGTACGTACACCTTTGAGGTGGGACCAACTCAAGGATCATGTATTCTTAGGCCATTCAATTTTGCAAAACGTGGAGTTCTCAATGGTCACTCATATTTACAAGTGCCTTTATGAGGCTTAAGATTGCTAGAAAAAGTATATTAACTCTAAGAGAGTTGATAGGCACTTCTCTATGGGATACAAATTCTTCCTATGGGTTTGATTATGTAAAAGTTTTATTCATTATGGGAAAATATCTAAGTTTACATTAAGGATTGTGGGTCCTTTAAGATCATATAGTTAGTGGGGCTAGTAGCCTATCATTTATATTCTTGATCAATCTCATATTTAGAAATTTATGGCATTACATGCTAATGGTGGAGAGATCATATTGACACTCACATGCATTGTAGCACATGAAATATGATGCAGGAGCATCCTAGGCGAATGAGCAATCAACATCAACCAAAAAAGGAGGTTTAGTTTTGTTTATGAATTTTTGAATTTTGGTGTGATGGGATTTCATATTTTTTTCTTTTTAATTTCATTTCCATGAGTGTTTGAATGTCAAGGCATTTGGAGAATTTGAATTTATATTTTGATATGTAATAATGCTTCCCGGATAAGAGAAAATGGGTAAAAATGGTGTTTTAAATGCAAAATTCCTAAAAAAGCAGAAAAAAAGAAACACCTATATTGCCCCTTGATTCGGAGAGCCCCCGGTTATGATTAGTTTTGATTGTAGCCCCCCCCTCTAAATAATGTGCAAGAAAATCTTACAAGTTATAAAGATCAGATGCCAAATTGACTACTTACAATGCACGGTGATTTTTACAAAATGTGATAAAATGGTAACCCAAATCTTAAAATTACAATAAAAAATGATTTTTTTGCAAAATTTTGATAGAAGTTAAAAAAGTTTGTAAAAATTTGTTAAACGGGGTAAAAGTTATGCCTCATCGAAATTCACTTACAATGTTGACTTCAGAAAATTAAAATAATATTAAAATAGCACAATTTCCAAAATATCTCAACATAAAAATGTTAGCACGAAACTAACTTTTCAAAGACTATTTACAATTGAAAAAATTCCCATTTGTAAGTTATGCAAAACGGAAGAAAAGCACCCTTTTAAGCACTTTGAGAAAGTCTGACAGTTAGTCTAAACTGCTAACATATAAAATTAATTGTTGCAACTATGATAAATTTAGAAAAAAATGTTAACCATAAATTATAATAAGTTCCAAGTGGGTCATGGTTTGACCGGGTCCAATGGGCGTTGGAAATATTCTTTGGTCTGATCACACCAAGAGGTGGTGAGATGGTGTAAAGACCTGATCTAAGAGATAGAAATACCATGTGCCAAGTGGGAGTTTGATCGGTCCTTTAGGTGCTTGTTAGAGAAGGGAAGTTACACGCCACACCAAAAAGGCGAGGAAGGAGAACAATCAAGCCATAATGAATACATGCAAAGCCAGAGTTCAAGGAGAGTATGTGGGCTGCCATAATAAATGCCAGTGAGTATTTGATGTTGTATAGAACAAGGCATATTTGAATAGAGATGTTGGCTATGCCTCCATACACACAGTCTACCAGTGATGGAGGTGACGTTGATCATTTTAAATGTTGTGGTTATAAATAACAACATATAAACCCGTGATATATGGTGCCCTTGCGTGGTCAAAGCTTATGCGTAGATCCTTCATTAACTGTGAAGGCCATGACCGATGGTAAATGCATGTTGAAAACCAAGCACAGGCAGATTGGCATGATTTATATTCACAACCTCTAAAATTTTAATCACCTCATAGACTTTTTGATGTTGCACAAGCCAAAAATTTCCCGTGGGATTCTTGTAGAAGGCAACGTGGAATTGGAAAGGTCGTGGTTGGAGTGGATAAGCTGCCTTTTCACACCATGAAGCAGGTCGATGGGGCCTCTAAATCAAGGTGTGGGAGGTTTGAGCCACAAATATCAAGTCTATGTAGGGATATTTGAAGAAAATAAACATTCCACAAAGAGTCACCAGTGTAAAGCTTTGAACAGGGTGCAGGTGAAGGGCGAGCGTTCAAAAGACAAACAATGTCAATAGAGGCGCAACTCAAGCTATTTACCATAAAAAAATAATGATATGCCGCCTCTTGTTGGTCTACGTGAGGGTTGCAAATTGCAAGATCCATGAGGAGGGAATTTCGCTGTGGTCTATATAGAAGAGCTCAAGGAGGCCGTAAATCCTTGAGCAGGTTGATGGAGGCTGCCTAGGAAGATGATGATGGCACCCGATTGGGAAGCCCTGAAAACTTGAAATGTCATTAAAAAAAAACTTCAAACACCAATATTTTCCAAACACAATGAACAAACCCAAAAAATTTAGGGAAAAAAACATTTAGTAGTAACTTGCAAACAGGCTGAATAGGCCACAAACTACAACAATTTTCTTGCAACAATATGTCAGATAGGCCAAAACTTTGCACAATAGGCCAAAATAGCCAAAATCTCTAGGAATGCAAATATCTATCCTAATGAGTAGATTGGAAGAGGGTATATTAGCCCTCTACTAATAATTTTTTTGTTTTTTACAACTTTTCGGAAATAGGTACAATGGCCCAAAAAATTGTAAAAATTGAAAATTATTAAAATTGATGAAACAAAAGGTATTTTTTCTTTTCTCAAGTCTTCTAGATATGACGATGATGTCCATTTTTCTCTATGACACTTCATTGATAAGTCTATATGTAGGATCCACCTTGATGTGGGAAGTAATGTGCTCTCATGGCTCTGATACCATATTGGAGAATGGCAAGATCAAGAGCATGGAACAAACTTCCACAAGTAAAAAAAATATGCAGAATAGTATGTCAATCAAATATAACATGAAGTGTTTATAATACAATGATTGAGCCTTGCATATATAGGCAAGGATGAGGAGGTGAGAAGGTAGGAGTGAAATTCTAACTACCCTTCCAAAGATGGTTCACACTTGTGAGCTCAATTGACAAGTTTGAGTAAGTGTCAATAGGTGTCACAAGTCATGAGGACACATGTATCAATGCTATGAAGTGAGACAAAAGAAAAGAAACCTAAGTAAACTTAAGCTAGGTGTGAATAGGTCAATCCTAGAAAGGTGATTGGGAAACTAGGTATGATAATGAATCTATTTACACTAACAAAAGGATGATGTGTGATGTATTTGAATTCTACTCGTTTCCCCATGTTGATGCCGAAAGCTACCACTATCAAGTCAGGTGTTCTAGGCCACATTGAAGAATATGATAATCAAGAACCTAATGGAGATGGATGTAGAGCATAATTTGAAGATAAAGGTGAATCCTATAATAACTAATCAAAGATCTCCACACCAATTCCAAACTATGACAGTACTTGAGATCAATGATCTCTCCATGAATTAGCTTCGGAATATAGTGCATGTGGATCTCAATGTGCTTGGTCCACTAATGATGGACCAAATTTTGAGATATTTGAATAACACTCTGGTTATCACAATAGATGAATGTTGACTTTCAGAAGGGAATGCCAAATTGAGTGAGAATGTTCTGAAGCCAAATGGCCTCACTAGAGTAGCATTAACTACTCCTCGATACTCAACCTCTGTCATTGAGAGAGTAATAGTTGACTTCTTCTTGCTCGACAAACAAACTAGACTGAAACCAAGGGAGAAGAAATACCCTAAAGTAGACTTGCAATCTCGAGAATCATCCACCCAATATCAATTTGTATATCCCAAAAATTCTTGATTAGTGGGAATTTTTTTTTTGAAGGGACTTGAAACCCTTTACAAACTGGTTTTGAAGGGACCCAAAACCCTTTAAAAATAGGTTTTGAAGGGACCTGAAACCTATCTAGGTAAAGAACACTGATCAGATATAAAATAAAGATGATAAAAAACCTAACAACATTAGACACTAGACAAATAAATGAGACTAACCATGCTACAATGAACAAGTTTTGGAGGGATCCTTGAACCCTTTATAACTAAGTTTTATAGGGACCTTGAACCCTAATAGACCACAAACACTACCTGAATCAACCAAGCCACAACAAAAAAACCACTCAAAAAATAATTACTGGTCTAGGAAATACTACCTGAGACAAACAAGCCACAACAAAAAACCACTTAGAGAAATAGTTTCTAAGCTAGGAAAAACAAAAAACACAATGATTTAGAGAAACCACACCACCCATCTTATCTCTCCACCTCTATAGGAGAGGAAAAGAAAAAACAAGCCAAAGGGAAACAAGAGTCCCCTTACACAATTTCCATACATCTCTTGCAAACCCAAACTTCACCTAAATAGGAGCAAACTTTTCCTCAATAGGATCTACAAAAGATATAGCTAGCTAGAGACTAGTGGGTACCCATCACACCCACAAAAAAAATCCAAATCTATTGGAGAGGTCTCCATCTCAATAGGTGAACAAAGATGTGAGTACATGAAGAGAAAACAACTTCTAGTAGAAAGGGCATACTTAGCACCCTTTAGTGTCTCAAGAATCTAGGTCTTTAGGAAAGGAATTGAGAGCAACCCAACCAATAGAAAAACATTAGTAATAGGGAGAACCACCACTCCCTTGAAAAAATTGAACCTCAGGGACACCAAGAAAATAGCATCCTCCAAGATCCAAATCCAAAGGTAAAAGATCATCTTTAGCAGATACAAATATTTCCCCATCAACATTGCAGGCATCACAATTCTCATGGGGTTTAAACTAGCTCCTTTAGGAGAAAGCACATCTGGGTCTTCAGGATAATCATTAGGCGTAGCCCAACCATAAGAAGAAACTCAAAAACTAGGGAAAAAATACTCCCTTAACCACCTTTGCTGAGGATAACAATAAAATGGCATCCTCTAAGAAGAAATCTAACCCCATCAACATCAAATGCTTCATAGTCTAGTAGGGGTTCAAAGCCATGCACAAAAGCTCAAGCTTAGAGAAACAAAACCAACCCATCCAAGCCAGAACCCTAACACCTCCAAGAAATAATGAACACACCACACCCAACAAGAGAAGACGCCTCCACCAAGAGAAACAAGACAAGCCAAAATTGGACAAAGTTGTTCATAGCTTCCACATTCGCTAATCAACCAGAGATGGAGACATCAAAAAAGAAAACGTAGAACAAGAAACCCAATAAAGATACCAGGCCAATATCTCCCCATCACAGATAGCCAAAAAAATAGCTCTGAATCTAAAAGTGTGGATAAAGCAACATGAAGAAAACCATTCACCTCTCCATCCTCATCATCCTCACCTACAACATCAACATCAATCAAACCTCCATACTCGCTCCTCTTCCCTCCCTTCATAGCATTCAAACCTTTGTGCCCAATCCTCTTCCCACCCATTGTAGATGAATCCACTATTTGCATGACTTAAAAATAATACAACTTAAATTGTATGATATTAAGGTTATGAGCCTTTGGTTGTTGGGCCTATAGGAAAGAATCCCCACCACTTCACCAAAGGGTTTCCCCTTAACATCAAGGTCAAACAGTCTCCATTGTTGACATGGTTGAGAGAATCCCTGCAAGGTTTGAACCTTGGTCGTTGGCTCTACAAGAAAGAATCCCCACCACTTCACCAAAGGGTTGCAACTTAAAAAAATATGATATTAAGGTTATGAGTCTTTGGTTGTTGGCCCTACAGGAAAGAAGCCCCACCAATTCACCAAAGGGTCTCCCCTTAACATCAAGGCCAAACAATTTCCATTGTTAACGTAGTAGAGAAAAACCCCGTGAGGTTTGAACCTTGGTTGTTGAACCTATAGGAAAGAATCCACACCACTTCCCCAAAGGGTCACCCCTATATATCCCACAAAGTTGAAATCCATTCTTGTTGCATAATGAATCCCATAATTGTGAGTACCCTTGATGTAGTGAAGAATCTACATAGCTTCTTTCTAGTGTAGCTCATGTGGCTCCTACATGAATTGAGAGATGATTCCTACAACATATGAAATGTTGGGACTTGTATGAGTCAAATATATGAGACTACAAACAAGTTATTGATACAAAGTGCCATCCACCAAGGGTGAAGAACACTTCGCCTTAGCTTGAAGTTTGAATCTTGAAAGAAATGGAGTTAGGGCAGGCTTATAGTCAACCATGCAAAACCTTTGGAGCATATCAAGTGCATACTTAGACTTTCCAAGAGTGATACTTGAAGAAGACTAAGTGATCTTAATCCCTAATAATTAGTGCAACAATCCCAAGTTAGACATCAAAAACTAATCATGAAGGGAAATTTTCACTACACGAATGGTGGATGAATGACTCCGTATGATCAACAAGTCATCAACATAGAGAACTAGGAAGGTATGAGTATCATCCTACTACAAAATGTAGACATTAGGATCATAATAGCATCAAGTGAACCCCAATTTCATAAGGAAGGAGTCCATGTTGGTATACCAAGCATGAGGGGCCTATTTGAGGCCATAGAGAGAATTTTGAAGATGACACACAAGTGAAGGATCCTAAAAAAACTCCTATGGCTGCACAATGTATATCTCCTCTTAAAGATCACTGTGAAGAAAAGCACTCTTCACATCCATCTGATGAGCATCCCATCTATGTGCTATAGTGATAGCAAGGACAAGTTGGATGGAATTCATTTTGGAAATTGGTGCAAAAGTCTCAGAGTAGTCAATCCCTGGAAATTGGAGGAATCCTTTGGCAACCAAGTGAGCCTTACGCTTGTCAGCTGACCTATATGATAATTTTTTTTTTGGATAGACCCACTTGCATTGAACAAGTTTCCTTCCCTTAGGAAGTGGGATAAGATCCCAAGTTTGGTTCCTCTCTAAGGAACTGAACTCTTCCTACATCACTACATCCCACTCAGGGACACTAGAAGCTTCTCAAAAGGATTTTGGATTAGAAGTTGTGGTAAGGAAGAGATGTGTAGCGTCTTGAAACTGTGATCATGTTCTCCTATAATTTGAATGATCCCCTACCCACTCCCCTACTCACTGTAATGTTTGATGAGACCAAAGAGGCCCTATGGCTGGACAAGGAGGAGAATCATCATCCTCTAAAGATGAACTATGTACATCCTCATGATCACTATCATCATCTGAAGTGGAGGAAGAAGAATCCTTATCACGATTAGAAGGATTATGATCCTCTAAAGAATTGTCATCAAGATACAAGGACTCCAATCTAATGGTGTAGGATAAGTGTCAAGATAAGAACTGCAAGGACTCTCCTTAGAATGAAAACCTCTCTCAATGAACAACTCATGTGGTAGGATGAACACTCTCGTAGCCTTTGAATTCATGTGGGTAAACAACAAACATGCAAGGCTTGCTCTATAGATCCACAGCCTTACATTTCTTTGTAGGGATGTGGGCCCATGCACAAGATCCAAACACTCTAAAGTGCTTAACTGAGGGTTTCCGATTGGTCCAAGCTTGAAAATGAGTTACCTCCTTCACAACTTTGTGAAGAACACGGTTCTAGATATAATACACACACACACATAGAGTTAACGTCTTCTACCCAAAAAGGTGGTGCCAAAGACTTGGAGTGAATCATACAATCGACCATGTTTTTCAAGGATTGATTCTTTCATTATGCAACTCCATTCCACTGAGGAATATAGGGAACTATATGCTACAAATCAATTCCATGTAAAGCACAATACTACATAAACTTGTTGACATATTCCCTCCATTATGTGTATGCAGAAACTTGATGAATTTCCCAGTTTATTTCTCTACAAAAGCCTTAAACTACAAGAATGAATCAAAGACCTCACACTTTTTTTTAAGAAATCATGTATAAAGGTGTACCTAGAAAAATCATCAATGAATATCAAAACATATTAGGATATATTGAATGATGGCTATGGAAATGGTCTTGCCAAAACACTATGTACCAACTCCAAAATATGTGAGGCTCTCCAAGCTTTTCCTTTGTCAAATTTCTCTTCTAAATTCTTGCCAAAAGTGAAACCATGACAAACACCATCTAAAATCTGAATTATAGGCAATCCTATAACCATGTCCTGTTGACTGAGTTGTTGCAAGTAGCGACCTAGTTCAAGTGGCCAAACTGTTGATGCCATAAATTAATCACATCATTTTAATGAGTGAGTAGAACAATCTATAGTGTAGAAAAATCTATCCCTTTACATTTTCATAGTTTTTTGGGCCCTCCCTTCTAAAATTAGGCTTCTTTATGCCTTATTTGGTCCTATTTTGCATCCAAAAGTCTTATTTAATGCATTTTCTGAGGATAATACTAAAACTTAACAAATGACCAATCATAATTCATGTTTTTGGGTTGTGTGTTTTAGATCTAGTGATCTAGGACTCATATGCCACCTTGGGCATATGGGTCCCACCTATGTTTCGGGGCTTGATCCTAAATATTGCATTAAACCAAACATTTCTTGAAGTTTGTGTCCCAAGTTTAGGCTACTGGGACTCATATGCTTCAATTGGTGTATGAGTCCCACTTTAGCTTCTACCTATTTTGAATCAAATTCTTGGTAGGATTTTATTCTCCTAGATCTAATGTCAGCTTGTAGTGTTGTAATTTTGGGAAATTTAGCATAAACAAGTATAAATACAAGGTTATTTCACATATTTTCTCCTACCACTTGTTTACAAGTCATCAAGTTATCATAAGAGTACTTTCAAGAGATTTCACATGAGCCTTCAAGAGTATTGAAGAGTTGATTATCAAGCATTTGGAGCAACATTCAAGATTTAAGCATCATGTCAAATTCATCATGCATCATGTGTGTTTTTGAGCTAACATAATTTGTGATGCAGGCTTTCATGATTCAAGGAAGCATTCAAAGACATTACATCATATCAAAATCAAGATTCAAGATCCACATCCATTAGATCCATTTCACACAAGATTGTAGCCTTTATCTTAAGGGTTTGGTGAGTTACAACATTTCATATCGTTCATTTATCATTCCTTCATTGTACTTCATTTCATTTCAGGGTTTGATTACCAAAATGAGGTTTGACCAAGGAAAACCCCTATCCACTAACAAATCAACATTTTTTCTCCCTTAATGGGTGATTGCAGATCTAGGTGTTTTAGAGCTTGAATATCCTTTAAAGACAAAGTTGCAAGATTGAAGAAAGTTGTCAAAGTTGTCATCTTCATGGAAACTCACCTATAGGCCAGAATTCAGACTTTCAAACTTGGAGATTAGACAAGATGAAAGTTACAGAAGATCACTCGAGGCTATAGAAGTTTCAATAAAACCCTAATACTAAGACTAAATCATCACCTTGGGTGTATGATTCCTAGTATACCTATTTTCAATAGTTTTTTGTAGATCCTAGTTTGTCAACAACAGATTCTAGATTCAACACAGAAACCCTAACTAGGACTAAATCACCAAGTCTAGTGTACAAGTCCCAATGCACATCAAGATCAACAATTTTTAGAGTTTTTAAGTCTTGTTTAGTCATCTTCATCTTCCGGGTGCTTCTTTGTTCATCCTCAGTTTATTATTTTGATTTTGAGTTCATTTTATAGGTTACATAGCTAGATTGGTATATTGCTTTCATTTCCTTCTTTCTAAGCATATGCTTAGTGGTGAACCCCCTCTTTAATCACACCTAAGGAAACCATCCTATATATCTTTCCCTCAATTGAGTCACTTAGTTGAGGGATCTTGGTTTCCTAATGAACTAAGAGTGAAATAGGTTCTAAACCCCTTGTTCCATCTCCTAAAAGGTGGAACCTATTTCCTTGTGTTCATTTCATTGAACTTGACCTTTGGACCCTTTACTTCTAGTTTGGAGAATATTGGAGTCCTAGATCTAGCCTACATTAACTTTGCATTAGATCTTGAATTAGTTAATTTTCATTTAGTGCTTCTAAATACTGCATTAGTGAAAAGTGCACATAGGTTGCATTTTTTCTCTTTGAATCATTCAATTTCACTAAAAAATTGTAATTACAAAGAGTGAAGTCAATATAAAACTTAGACACCATAGAATCAACTCAGAATTTGTTGATTTAGGTTTAGAAACCCTAATCAGGACTCATTTTACCATCTGGGAAATTTAGTCTTGGTACAAGTCTTTTCTCTTGATTTTTGGGAATTATGTGTTGTCTTTTTTTCACTATCTCAACCTTCCAAAAACCCTAGTTGAGACTCATCCACCCAGGTGGGCATATTAGTCCTAGATGGCCTACAAAAACCAACATTTTTGATCTTTTTTAAGGTTTTCTACACTTCCTGGGCTTTCTAGTAACCTACTGTATCAGTCTATAAAGTTTCACAAATTTCTATTTTATGTATCTAGGTCAAATCATCCATTTAATGTAGTCATTTTTAAAAAGAATTTCAAAAAAATCATTTCAATCTTCAGATCTATAGGAAAATTGTTGACATTTCAGAAGCATTGCCTAATTTAGATAGCTTACTTTTATGTTAGCATGTTTCCTTTTCAATCATTTAGTATCACATGGCTTGTATGGTTTGATTTTCCCTACTCATGGGCATAATTTAGGAAAAAAAAAAACATTCGAAAAGCATGTTGGCTACCCCCCTAGTATCTATCAAATTTGTAAGAATTTCATAACACAAGATGAGGCAAGTATAGAAAATCATGAAACTCATAATTGTTCTTCTCTTGATACCTCTCCTATTAGTGATGAAGGTATTTTGTGAAAGAAGATACAATCATTGAGAATCATGAGATTCTTTTGTTTCCCTCTCCTCCTCCCCCTTGGGAAGATATTATGAAACAAGAAGATGAGATCATTAAAACATCCCTTAACATTACTTTAGCTAGTATTCATTCATCTTGCAACACCTCCCTTAATTGTGAGAATTCTTTAGTGAAAGAGGATACAATCGATCATGAAAATCACATTTGTGAGGAGGATATGTTGGTGCTAAGATATCCAATGATTCAGAGCTATGATAATCCTACCTCTCCTACATGGGAAGACATTATAGGACATAGGGATGCAATTATAGAAAACCATGATAATCAAATTTGTTCTTCCCATAATATCTCTCCTAGATGCAAAGAAGATAGTTTGGTGTTAGAAGATACACCTTTTGAGGTTCATGAGAATCTCATTTCTCCCTTTCCTAATGATCCTACCATTTGGAAAGATCTATTTGAACAACAAATTACAATCATTGGTAAGAATTCCACTCATAGTTTTTCTTCCCTTGATGTACCCCCTATTTATGATGAAGCTACTTTATAGAACCTAACTATGGAATGTGATGAACCTCTTTTTTGTTACTCTCCTAAAAGCTCTCCTACTAGGGTAGATAGTATGGCACAAGAGAATGAGACCTAATAGAAAAAGCATGAAATCATAGAAAATCATAACAATCAAATTTGGCCTACTCCTAATATCTCTACTATTTGTGAAGAAGATATTTTGGTGTTAGAAGATCAAACCAATGAAAGTTATGAGAATCCTAGGGAAAAAATTATTGAACAAGAGAATTCCATCATTGATAAGCAAGAAAATCCAACCATTGATAATTCTCTTGCTTGTGATGAAGTCATTTTAGAAGAACTGGCCTTTGAATGCCATAAACATCTAGGTTGTAGTTCTCCTAAAAGCTCTCCAACTAGGGAGGATATCATGGTGCAAGAAAATGAAAAATTGACAATAATGATATGGTTTCCTTAGATGAAGATAATGAAGTGAAATTAGACTCTCCTTCACTAAGAGATCATGAAAATAAGGATAAATCTTCTGAGGTTATGCACATTAGATATCCCTTGAAGTACTCTCCTGAGCCTAAACTTATACTTTACCCACCCGTAAACCAACTACAAACTCAAAAAAACCCATCCTTATCCTCAAACCACCTAAGAATAATATGTCACAACAACTGAGTTACAATACCGTTTCTCATACATATAACACTAGAAATAATCTGCAACCAAGAAAAAAAACTTCAACATCCCTCCAATTACCTCATCCTATCTTGCCTAGTGCTCCTCATTTTCCTCTACAAAGTGGAAAGGAGTATGAGCTTGTTAAACAACTTAAGAACACTCTTGCTAAGATACCATTATGGGACCTTATTCAAGCCTCCCCCCATTATCATAATATGATTCAAAGTGACTTACAACAAGTTCCTACCCATCCTAGTGTGCAATCAAATGATGTGGCAGCCCAAATTCAAGCTATAACTTTGGTCAACTTAGAAAATACTTTCCATCAAGATGAGTTACCTTTGTTAGAAGTGCAAAAAAATGAAGCTTTCATGATAATAGATTGACATAATATAACAAGGATAAAGAAAACCCTTGTTGACAATGGATTAGCCCTTAATGTGTGTAGTGTAACCCTTTTGGATAAGCTTGGCATGTATAAATCAATAATTGAACCTGATTCCAAACAACTGCTTGGTGTGATCACTTTTCCTATTACAGCTAGAAAGGCCATGTTACAAACTCCTATCCATGTTATACCTCACGATCTTTCATATAATCTTATTTTAGGAAGGCCATGGATTCTTGCAATGAATGGGGTGAGTTCTACACTTCATCATAAAATGAATTATGTCTATAACAACAAAGTGTATACAATCAAAGTCAACCTTGAACCAAATAGTTTTTTGAACATTGAGAAAGTTAAGGAAAATCCTTTGAAGAAATTGACACCAACCACACAAGTGGAGCTCGTGCAAGAGAAAGACAAAGAAAAGAAAATTGAAGAAGTCACAAATTTATTGGAAGATGATTGGGTTTCCTTAGATTTCACACCTACATTCATGGGAAAATACAAGATCATAAACAAAGAGTCTAAAAATGGAAAAGAAAAGCAATAATATCAACACAAAATTAAAAAGCATCCACCTCAACCAATTTTGAAGAAGAGGCAAATTACACAACAAAATTTGATGAAACTGATTATGAGCAACCACCAAATCCAAAAGAGATAATTATGGAAGAGGTTATGAACTTATGAAACAACTTGGTTATAGTGGAAAAGGATGTGGTGCTAGAGAACAAGGTATCTATGTCCCTATAGAGCCTAATACATAAGAAACGACTAGTGGTTTTGGTTATTGTCCATCAAAAGAAAGAAACAAGCCTTCACTTAACATCAACACTATTACAAAAGATTCTTCTAAGCCAACTTTAACATTATTTCATCTTGAATTGATCAAAACTAATGGTCTTGGTTATTATCCTTTGAAAGAAATGAAAGAAACAAAGAAGTCTTCGCTTACCATTAATGTCATCACACAAAGCACTCCTAGGAAATTTCTTAGTAATGATTGGATTTCATTAGATTTTACACCCTCCTTTCAAGGAGAGAACAATATATCATAATCTAAAGAGTCTTGTGTAAGTATGACACCTTGTACTAAGCAAGAGATATCTTTGTCACAAAATAAAGGAACATCCTCTACTATTGATCAAGAATGTATCTTTTTGAGACTCCTCCAAGATCGTTTGATGTTTCTCCCTCGAAAAAAATGAAAGAAATTTACTAAAAGACTTTATTTTGTGCATATCATAGAGTTCATGGTCATTCTAATAATTAATGTAAGGCTTTGGGTAATAAAATTCAACATCTTAAGGATTGTGGTGCTCTTCCTTGTGTTGAAGCACCTTGTTCCTCTAATTGATACTAATTTTCATGTTTTTCATCAATCATCTTAGCTCATCCTTGTCTTACAGTCAGTGGGGGCAAGGGGTTAGGTTAGCCTTGTCCTTGTATGGCACTTGTCATTGTCTCTTTTGGCTAGTTGACCACCTTCCATGTATATATAAGACCAAGCTTGGGATGTGGATGACATGCCTTAAGTTGGCTCTCATGTGATGTACTGAGTTATGGTTAGTATTGCATTTTGGGGGCAACCCCTTTTCATGATGTAGCTTCATTTGGAAACATATGACTTGGCATAGGTCTTTCCAAATAAGCTCTGATGTCTTCTTTATTGTTAGCATTTATCATTAGCTACTTTAAAGTAATTTCTTGTAGCTTGGTGTTTATAAATTTCTTTAAAGTGGGGCCATACATTGGTATTATTCTTTTTTAACTCATGTTTCATTGTGTAGTATTATTACTTCATGCAATGCATCTTTCTCTTGTTAGTGACATTGGGTGTTATTTCCTCCAATATTGTGATCTCTCTTAGCATATTATATCCTCTTAGTGGCTTGATGCGACACATTACATCCCCTAAGTTGTGAATATTCTATTCTTCGACTGGTCCTCTCTTAGAGACATTAGAAATGATGTTCCCTAAGTTAAGACCTTACATGAACAAAGAAAAAATCCTTTGAATGTATCTTACACTACTATTTCATTTACAATAACTATTATATGGCCACCTTGCATAACACAATTTGCTTGCATGTGGAGATATCCTGTTTATTCATGGGTGTCAAGCATACAAAGTTTTGATTGCCTCATGAATTCTACTTTTTGTGTTGTGTGGTTCCTTGCCAAATTTATTAGGATTTATAGCTTTGGTATGGTTAGCATATGGGAGCCAAACTTAAGCGTGAATTTTCCATAGCCACTTGCTTATCTGTATGAGCACATACCGGTTGCATACATATGTATCTTTGGGGGCTCACCTAGTGGATGACTTGAGGTTCCACTAGCCCTTATGAGCATGCATTTCATTTGCATAGTGGACATCATGTTCCAATTGTAAAAATTTTTGGCAAACAACTTAGAACTGATCCACATCGCATTGGACAAATGGTTGAGGCTTGATCCACTCTCTTTTTCTTTTTCTTTTTCTTTTTCTTTTTTTATGTCTTTAGCAATGTATGCATGTATCTTGTTGTTCCTTCATACATTATTCATATGCATGTTCCTTTGTGTCTATGTTAGTTCACCATAGGATCTTGATCCTGGGGCCTTGATCATCCCTCTTGATTGTTGTCCTATCTCACTAGCATTGGTACACTTGGATCCCTCTTGATTCAATTTTTTCTACTTTAGTGTGAGTTTGAAGCAAGTTCCCCCTCTCACTAAAGTGGGGGCTAAATGTAGTGTAGGAAAATGTACCCTTTTACATTTTCACACATTTTTGGGCCCTCCTTGCTAAAATTAGGCTTCTTTATGCCTTATTTGGTCCTATTTTGCATCCACAAGCCTTATTTAATGATTTTTTTTGAGGATAATCCCAAAAATTAACAAATGACAAATCATAATTCATGTTTTGGGTTGTGTGTTCTAGATCTAGTGATCGAGGACTCATATGCCACCTTGGGCATATGGGTCCCACCTAGGTTTTGGGGCCTAATCTTGAATATTTCATTAAACAAGACATTTCTTGAAGTTTGTGTCCCAATTTTAGGCTACTGGGACTCATATGCCCCAACTGGCGTATGAGTACCCCTTTATCTAGTGGACCTATTTTGAATCAAATTATTGGAAGGATTTTATTCTCCTAGATCTAATGTTGGCTTGTAGTGTTGTAATTTTAGGGAAATTTGGCATAAAAAATTATAAATACAAGGTTATTTCACATATTTTCTCCTAGAAAGTTTACAAGTCATCAAGTTATCATAAGATCAATTTCAAGAGAGTTTACAAGAGCCTTCAAGAGTATTCAAGATTTGATTATCAAGCATTTGGAGCAACATTCAAGTTTCAAGCATCAGGTCAAAGTCATCATGCATCATGTGTGTTTTTGAGCTAACATTTGTGATGTAAGTTTTCATGATTCAAGAAAGCATTCAAATACATTAGATCATATCAAAATCAAGAGTCGAGATCCACATCCATTGGATCCATTTCACACAAGATTGCAGCCTTTATCTCAAGGTTTTGGTGAGTTACAAATTGCATATTGTTTATTCATCATTCCTTCATTCTATTTCATTTCATTTCAAGGTTTGATTACCAAAATGGGGTTTGACCAAGGAAAACCCCTATCCACTAACAAATCAACATTTTTCTCCCTTCATGTGTGATTGCATATCTAGGTATTTTAGAGCTTGAAGATCCTTTAAAAAAAAAGTTGCTTGAATAAAGAAATTTGTCAAAGTTGTCAAGAAGTTGTCATCTTCCCTACAAGCTAGAATTCATACTTTTAGACTTGGAGATTGAACAAGATGAAAGTTATAGAAGATCAGATGAGGCTATAGAAGTTTTAGTCAAACTCTAATACTGGGACTAAATTTCTATCCTTGGCATATGAGTCCCAGTATACCTATTTTCAACAGTTTTCTATAGATCTTGGTTTGTTAGTAGTAGATTCTAGATTCAACACAAAAACCCTAACTGGGACTAAGTCACCCAGTCTAGCACATGATTCCTAGTGCACATCAATATCAACAATTTTTAGAGTTTTGAGGTCTTGCTTAGTCATCTTCATCTTCTAGGTGCTTCTTTGTTCATCCTCATTTTATTATTCCGATTTTGAGTTCATTTTATAAGCTACTTAGCTATATTTTCATATTGCTTTCATTTCCTTCTTTCTAAGAATTTTCTTAGTGGTGAACCCCCTCTTTAATCATGCCTAAGGAAACCCTCTTATATATCTTTCCCTCAATTGATTCACTTAGTTGAGGGATCTTGGTTTCCTAATGAACTAAGAGTGAAATAGGTTCTAAACCCCTTGTTCCATCTCCTAAAAGGTGGAACCCTATTTCCTTTTGTTCACAATCAAAGGTGGATCAAGAACAAAGTGAGAACAAATAAATCCAAGCCTATGACCCACTCTCCCAAATACAACTATAGAATCATTGTGTATCTCATGAATCACCACTGAATCAAGAGTAAATTCAACTCACTTTCCTATACCTATGTGAGTGATTTGATATATCAATAGGAGATTAGATGACAATGAGGGCACACAAATAACATCCTAGAATGTGCTATTACCCATATCAATAGACCCTCTCCCACACACCTCAATTGGAGTGTCGTCACCCATCAAAATGGAACACATAGTACATGAGTCCACAGATACAATCTCTTGCATAGAAGAAGCCATGTGGTGTGAAACACTTGAATCAAGAACCCATGTGAATGGTGGAGAAGTAACTACTAAAAGGGCCTTGCCCTTTCCTTTCCCCTTTTTGTTTTCTTTGGACTTGTGAGACTCCTCATTTGAATTCTGTTTGGTGGAATTAGGAACACTGAGATTCTTGTTCTCAAGAATGTGTGTCAAGTAATCTACATATTTCTTCAAAAATTTGTGCTCATCATGACTAGGTCTTTTACAATAGGAACATTTGACCTTATCTTTCTTAGTCTTGTCACCTTCTAAAGATGAGGTATCATTAGATGCTTTTGGAGTAGTTGATTTCTAATCCTTCTTCTCTTTGCCATTCTTTTATTTCTTATCCTTATTATTACTTTTTCCTTGCTGGTAATTTGTGTCATGGTTGGTAGCCAAGGAATGTGACTTCAAAGACTTAAGAGTGCCCATTTGGATTATTTTATCTTGCTCCCATGTGAAAGAAGTAGCAAAATCATCCAAACATGGCACAGTGAATTGAGAACCAAGTGCATCCTTAGTAGCATAAAATAGAGAAACAATAATTGAATATTTAGAACTTGGATTTGAGAGAATACTTAGAATCAATTGTTTATCTTTCTTAGTAATTTCATATTATTGCAGTTGTAGCCTTAGCAATTTCAATTTGGCGAAGAAATATTGAATTGTGTTGTATTTTCCTGGATTTAAACTAGTTAGTTCATTCTCCAACATATGACCTCTCATAGAATCTTGAGTGCCAAAAAGAGATTCTAGCTTTTTTTTATATTTCATTTAGAGTATTCAAAGATTTAATATGAAATATAAAATTAGGAGATATAGATAAACACAATGCTCCATATGATTCATCACATCTATTAAACCACTTAAAATTTTCTTCATCTTTATCTAGTTCAGTTTCAAGTCCCATTATTATTCTATGCAAACCAAGAATTCTTAAGTGAATGTTAATTTGTGATTTCCACTCAAAATAGTTGTATGTAGTTAGAGTAGGAACTGTTGTTGAATTCATGATGAATAAATGAAAAATAAAGTGTAGTGTAGGAAAATGCACACCCTTTCATTTTCACACTTTTTTCGGCTCACCTTGCTTTATTTATCCATATTTATGTCTTAACTAGTCCCATTTTACATCCACAAGCCTAATGAATTATATCTTTTTATGGCTAATCCCGACAAGCCTCAAAGGAGAAATGATAATTTAATGATTTTGGCTGTGTGTCCCTGATTTTTGGGTCAATACTAATATACCAAATAGGGTGTCTTTGTCCTCCAAAGGTCTTGGGACCTTGATTTCAAGTGTGCCTAATGGGCCCCCTTTTGGAATCTGCACCTCGAGTTTCATGCCTCGGGACTAAGGCGCCACCTACGGTGTCTTAGTCCCCCTTAAGGTTTTTTTGGGATTTAATTTGAAATCGTGGAAGGATTTAGCCTCCTTTCATTAATGAATTCATATGTTAGCTTTTTGTGGTGTAATTTTGGGATATTAATCATGGATAAGTATAAATACAAGGTTCCTTTTCTCATTTTCATATATCTAACCAATCTAACCAATCTAAGCACTCTAAGCATCCAAGCTTTCAAGTATTCAAGCATTCAAGATAAATTCATCAAGAATTTGAAGCTATCATCAAGATTCAAGCATCATATCAAGGATATTGTGGCATCATGTTTTTTTTGTGCTAACAATTGTGATGTAGGGTTTATGATTCAAGAAAACTTGTTTCATCCAAGATCAACATCATTCAATCAAGATTCAAGAACCACATCCATTGCAACTATTTCAAGCATATTTGCAACACCTTATTACAAGGGTTTGGTGAGTTGTAACATTGCATGTTGTTCATTCATCATTTCCCTCCATTTCATTTTATTTCAAGGTTTAATTATCAACAAGGGGTTTGACCAAGGAAAACCCCCATTTACTAACAATCAATAAGTTTTCCCTCTCTTGTGTGTTTGTGATTGCAGATTTAGGTTGAAGACTTGAAGATCACTTGAAGTGAAAAGTTTTCATCTTCATGAAAACTCACCTACATGCAAAATCTAGAAGTTTCAGGACCTGAGATCTGAGAAGAAGGAAGTGTAGACCTTGAGCCTCAGGATCACTTTTGGAGATTCCAAAAATTTAGAATAGGACTAAGTCACCACCTAGGGTGTCTTAGTCCTCCCAAGGGTATTTTTCAGAGATTCTTCCAAATTCGGTTCTGACATCCGAAGATTCCACATTTCCCCCAAAAAATAGTAGTGGGACTAAGAAAACAATAAGGGTGTCTTAGTCCTCCATAACACTTTTTGAAATTTTTTTTTCATTTCTAGAATCCTCATCACTTTTCTAGACTTCCCAGGTACACACATCCTAACTTCCTATTGCATAATTGCATCATTTTCATCTATCATTTAGCTTGCATCATTAGGTTTTGTGAGTTGAATGTTTACTTGTATTTTCCAAGCTTTTGCTTGGTGGTGAACCCCTTTAAGCTGAAAGAACCCCCTCCTAGGTATTTCTTGTTGAGAATTGACTCACCCTTTGGGTTGATAGTCAATCCAATTTGGATTCCTAGGACATTATTGAGTGACTGAAAGAGAATACAGTGGGAATTTTCCATCCAACTTCCTATTTTCTTTCCAATTAATTTTGGTGAACCCGACATGAATGAACATTCATTTTTTGATTTTGAGTTTATTATGTCCTAGATCTAGGTTGCATTCATTCTTTCATTGCATCTTGCATTAGTGAAAGTGCATATAGGGTTTCTCATATTTGCATTAGTGAAAGTGCATATAGGTTGCATTTTTTCTTTCTTTCATCATTTTATCTCATTGAAAAATGAAAAAGTGCATTTTTCATCATCCTAATTGAATTTAGAAACATTGTTATTGCATTCATAGTTGAAAACATTGCATTCAAATTTTCATTCAATTGCTTGTCACTAGTTACTTTTTCTTGCATTCATTTGCACATTTTTCTATTTCTGAACATTAGCTCCCTAAATAGGAAACCTGTGAACATTCTAAATAATCTAGATTATGTTGTTTTTCTAACAAATACCTCTTCTAGGACTAAAATTCCCTTCCTAGCATCTTAGTCCCTCTATGAGTTTCTAGCTTAAAACCCTCTCTATGTTGTTTGTTGTCTGTTCCAGTCCTTGGAACCTCAAAATTTCACCAGTAGGAACAAGATTCCCTTGCTGGCGTCTTAGCCATTGTGAAGTTTGAGGTTAAAATTTTTAGGGTTGAACTGTGAATTTTTGTGCTTTTGTTTGCTATAGTTACTCTACTGTTTCAGTTTGTCAATTTTTTGTTTCATGCATTTCCATAGTTCATGTTCACATTGATTGATAAAAATAGATTATTGTATTTTCATTTTTTTAGTTGTAGAATTCATTTTACATTCATTAGAAAAAAGAAAAAAAGAACAAAAACATCAAAAGAAACAAAGAAAAAAATGGTTAACTTTAGAGAAAGAATATCATCCAAACCATTTAGTAGACATGAATTTGACATGTTAGATGAAGCCCTTGATGACTTCGTCTCACCTAGGTCATCCACTAAATCTTCGACACAAAAGGATGCAAGCATCAACAATCATGATAATAATAATTTTTCTTCTCCTAATATCTCTCCCATTGGTGATGAAGGTATCTTGGTAAAAGAAGATATCTACAATCATTGAAGATCATGAAATTCTTGTTTTTATTCCTCCCCATTGGAAATATATTATGACACACAAAGCTGAGATCATTTTCATTACTTTACCTAGTCTCTATTCATCTCCCAACACCTCCCCTACTCGTAGAAATGTTTTAGTGAATAAGGATACAATCGTGAATGATTATTACCAAAAAAATTGTGAGGAGGATATGTTAATATTAAGAGATCCCATAATTCAAAGCCATGAAAATCCCACCTCTCCTACTTGGGAAGACATTATAGGACATGGGGATATAATTGTAGATAAACATGACAATCAAAACTATCCTTCTCCTAATATCTCTTCTAGACATGAATAAGATAGTTTGGTGTTAAAATATATCCTTATTGAGACTCATGAGAATAATGTTCCTCCCTTTCCTAATGCCCTACCATTTGGGAAGACCTATTTGAACAAAAAAGTCCAATTAGTAGTAACCATGAAACTTATAGTTATCCTTCTCTTGATGCCTCTCCTATGTGCAATGAAGCTACTTTACAAAATCTAAACATGAAATGTGATGAACCTATTGTTTGTGACATTCCTAAAATCTCTCCTACTAGGGTAGGTACTATGGCACAAAAGAATGATACCTTAGAGAAAAAGGATGAAATTATGGACAACGATCAAATTTCCCCCTCTCCTTATATCTCTCCCATTTATGATGAAGATACTTTTGTGTTAGAAGATCCAATTGATGAGAGTTATGAGAGTCCCATCTTTGTTTCTTCCCCAGGAAAAACATTATTGAACAAGAGAACGCCATCATTGATAAGCAAGAAAATATGGCCATTGATGAGTCTCCTACTTGTAATGAATTTATTTTAGAGGAACCAAACATAGAATGCCATGAACATCTAGTTTGTTGTTCTCCTAAAAATCTCCTACTAGTGAAAATATAATAGTGGAAGAAAATGATATCATTGACAATAGTAATTCCTTAGTTGAATATGATGCATTAACATTTGAATCCTCTTCACTAGGAGATCATGAAAGTATAGACAATTCCTTTGAAATTATGAATATTATAAATCCCGTAACACCAACCACACATGTCGAACATATACAAGAGATAGAAAAACAAAAGAAAATTAAAGAAGCCACAAAGTTATTAGAAGAGGCTTTAGAAAACTTTGATGTCATTTCTACATCCATGGGGGAATACATGATCATAACAAAAGAATCTAAAAAGGAAGATAAAAAGTGGTAATGTCAAAAACATTCACTTCAACCACTTTAGAAGAAATGATAACACAAATGACAAAATCTAAATATGAACAACCACTTAATCTGAAAAGAGTGAAAAATCTCTATGGAAAAGGTTATTTGATTCCGAAACAACTTGGGTATAGTGAAAGAGGATGTGGTGGTAGAGAACAAGGTATCCATATCCACATAGATCATAACATGCAATAAATGACTAAAGTTCTTGGTTATTATCCCTCAAAATAAATAAACAAGCCTTCATTCAATGTCAACACTATTTCACAAGATTCTTCCAAGACAACTTTACTTTTGGTGCATCCTAAACTGATAGATATCTTATTAAATATGTATCAAGTTGAAAATTTGTTTAATCACCATATTAAACAACCTTAGTTTCTTATGTAATAGTTGTAAGATCATAGTATACTCACTATTGTATGTTTTACAAGCATTGCAAATAATCTCCCTTTTGCAAGGAGCAACATATCATCATCCATTCCGAGATCACCCTTGTCCTACACTAAGTTGGGGAAAGGGGTTAGGAAGCCTTGTCCTCATATGGAACTTGTAATTGTCTCTTTTGGATAGTTGACCACCTTTCATGAACATATAAGAGTAAGATTGGGATGTGGATGACATCCCCTAAGTTGGCTCGCTTGTGACATACTTATTCGTGATGTAGCTTATCAGAAACATATGACTTGGAATAGAGATTTCAAAATAAGATCTCATTTCCTCTTTATTGTTAGCATTTATCATTTGTTACTTTAAAGTAATTGCACATAACATGGTGTTTAGTAGTTTCTTTAAAGTGGGGACATACATTGGCATTATTTTGGCATGATTTCATTTGCATTTTCTTTGTTTCTATGTTCCTTGATGTGATTTTCTTACTTCATGCGATGTTTTTTTCTCTTTGTGGTGACATTGGGAGTAATTTCCTTCAAGAGCATGATCTATCTTAGCATATTACATTCCTCTTAGTGGTGATGTGACACACTGCATTCCCTAAGTTGTGAATCTTTTATCCTCTAATTGGTCATCTTTTGGATACATTAGGAATGATGTCCTCTAAGATTTAGACCTCCCACGAATTAAGAAAAATCCCTTTGAACATCCCTCTTTCTTCTTGCATTTTCTTTTTTACCTTATTAATGTCATGGAGGTATGGCTTTGATATGGTCCCTTGGGGCTCACCTAGTGAACAACTAGCTTCACTAGCCCTTGTGAGCATGCATTTTTTTCCTTTTGTACCTTATTAGAGTCATGGAGGTATGACTTTGATATTGTTCCTTAGGGATCACCTAGTGAACAACTAGCTTCACTAGCCCTTGTGAGCATTCATTTTTTTTCCTTTTGTACCTTATTAAAGTCATGGAGATATGGAGTTGATATGGTCCCCTAGGGCCCACCTAGTGAACAACTAGCTTCACTAGCCCTTGTGATCATGAATTTTCTTTTTTTCCTTATCATAGTCATGGGGGTATGACGTTGATATGGACTTCTTGGGGCTCACCTAGTGGACAACTAGGTTCACTATCCATTGTGAGCATGCATTTTTTTGCATAGTGGCCAATGTGTTCCACTTGTAAACCTTTTTTGGAAAAATAACCTAGACCTAGTCCACAGTGTGTTGGATGGCCAGTCAAAGCTTGATCTGTTGCATTTTCTTTTTCTTCTTTATTTTTCTTTTTTCTATCTTTGATGGTGTATGTTTGTGATCTGGTTATGGCTTCATATATCATCTATAGGCGTGTTCCTTTGTGCCTATGTTAGCATGCAATAGGATCTTGATCCTAGGGGCTTGGCCACCCTCTTGGTTATTGTCATCCTATCTTACTGACATTTGTACATTTGAACCCTTCTTGATTGCATGGTTGGCTACTTTAGTGTTAGTTTGAAGCAAGTTCATCCTCTCACTAAAGTGGGGGCTAAATGTAGTGTAGGAAAATGCATACCCTTGCATTTTCACACTTTTTTGGGCCCACCTTGCTTTATTTATCCCTATTTATGTCTTAATTGGTCCCATTTTGCATCCACAAGCCTAATGAATTATATCTTTTTATGGATAATCCTAAAAAACCTGAAAGGAGAAATGATAATTTAATGATTCTAATAGTGTGTCCCTATTTTTTGGGTCAAGACTAAGATGCCACCTAGGGCGTCTTTGTCCTCCAAAGGTCTTGGGACCTAAATTTCAAGTGTGCCTTAAATGGGCCCCTTTTTGGAGTTTATGCCCCAAGTTTCATGCCTCAGGACTAAGATGCCACCTAGGGCGTCTTAGTCCCCCTTAAGGTATTTTCGAGATTTAATTTCCAATCTTGGTGGGATTTAGCGTCCTTTAATTAATGAATTCATATTTTATCCTGTTCTAGTGTAATTTCAAGATATTAAGCATGGATAAGTATAAATACAAGGTTCCTTTTTCTCATTTTCATATATCTAAGCAATCTAAGTAATCTAAGAACTCTAAGCATCCAAGCATTCAAGTATTCAAGCATTCAAGAGCAATTCATCAAGATTCAAGTATCATATTAAGGATATCGTGGCATTATGTTTGTTTTTGTGCTAACATTTTTGATGTAGGTTTTATGATTCAAGCATGTGTTTCATCCAAGATCAACATTATTCAAGCAAGAGTCAAGAAAAAAATCCATTGAAACCATTTCAAGCATATTTGCAACACCTTATTACAAGGGTTTGGTGAGTTATAACATTGCATATTGTTCATTCATCATTTCTCTCCTTCATTTCATTTCATTTCAAGGTTTAATTACCAACAAGGGGTTTGACCAAGGAAAATCCCCATTTACTAACAATCAACAAGTTTTCCCTCTCTTTGTTGTTTTTGATTATAGATTTAGGTTGAAGACTTGAAGACCATTTGAAGTGCAAAGTTGCAAAGTTTTCATCTTCACAGAAACTCACCTATAGGCCAAATCCAAAAGTTTTAGGACCTGACATGTGAGAAGATGGAAGTGCAGACCTTGAGCCTTAGGATCACTTTTAGATTTTCTAGAAATTAAAAATGGGACTAAGTCACCACCTAGGGCATCTTAGTCCTCTCGAGGGTATTTTTCAGAGATTCTTCCAGATTCAGTTTTACCATCTGAAGATTCTGCATTTCCCTTGAAAAACAATTGTTGGAATAAGAAAACAATAAGGGAATCTTAGTCCTCCATAACACTTTTTGACAACATTTTTGCATTTCTAGAATCCTCATCACATTTACAGACTTCCTAGGTACACACATTCTAACTTCCTATTGCATAATTTCATCATTTGCATCTATCATTTAGCTTGCATCATTAGGTTTTGTGAGTTGAATGCTTACTTGTCTTTTCCAAGCTTTTTCTTGGTGGTGAACCCCTTTAAGCTAAAAGAAGCCCCTCCTAGGTCTTCCTTGTTGAAAATTGACTCACCCTTTAGGTTGATAGTCAATCTAATTTGGATTCCTAGGACATTATTTAGTGTCTGAAAGAGAATAGAGTGAGCATTTTCCATCCCACTTCCCATTTTCTTTCTGGTTCAAAAAGTGTAGAAATAAAATGAACACAAGAATGTCAAGAAAACCCCCACCCTTTTCAGTAGTATAAAAAAAACCCCTTAAATATTATAAGGTTGGCACTTTATAGTTTAGTGTGATTACAAAGCCTTTTCCAAGATACAATGCTCAATAGGCTCAAAATATTCAAAATTACAAATTCTAATACAAAATAAACTTGAGAAAAAATATTAAAAAATGTCCTTATAGATGTGTATTTCTCTTACCACCTTTCCAACTCTTATTCATTTCCAAAAATCGAAGCACCAAGGTTAAAATTATGACCTGTTGAAGAAATTAACAACAAATAGTTTCAACCAAAAATATATAGTAAAAAGTGGAAAATAATAGTTTCAATAACTTTTAGATGGAAATTACTCATCTCCAACTTTCCAGTGATATCTTGTTTTCAAAAACTGGATACTATGGCAAAAATTTATGCAAGTTTGAAAAAAAGGCCCAATTTGGCTTGTTGGAGGGCCTTGGTGGCTGCTGGGCACCCTGCCAATGGTGGTGGCCATTGGGTGGCAAGTTGGTGGTACTAAAAAAATGGTGGTGGTTTTACTTAGACCTCTAGTGGTTAAATACAAAATTTTGGTTGTTTGGGTGACCATCAGTTGGCGGCTCTATCCACTATAGTTTATGGCTGCGACCTTAAGTTTCATGGCCTTTGTCCTTTAGTGCTAAGCATTGGGCATAAAAATCCCTTAGTGATCTAGCGCTTGTGTGAAGTGCTTAAGCACTCAAGCACAAAACACTAAGCACAATTTTTTTTATTTTTTTAGAATATTTTAATAAAAATGCTAATTATGCAAAATTTTCATGATTTTTTCAATAAAAAATCGTATGACCTATAGTTGGGGGGCCGTATGACCCTCTTGATTTTTCTTTGCCTCAATGGCTCCTTCCACTAAATATGGGAAAATTTTATGTCAAAATTTGTCTCCTAGACCTTATGAACACAATGGCAAGGTCCATTTTTGCCAAAAATGCTCCAAGAAAAGCCTGTTTGCCACATTTGAGCTTCAAATCCCGACTTACAAATTTTTCAAAATGATCTCCAATTTGGATGGAATGAAAGAAAATCTTGACTTTTTCAAGCCTCCTAAATATGTTGGAATAGTAAAAAATATTGCCAATATAACCAGAAATACTATAATCACTAGATCTCACAAAACATATATGTAATATGAAGAGGTTATTAGATCTTTGTAGACCCTTTCTGATTCTCTAGATTTTTTAAAATGAAAGAGAAGATCATATAGGAATATACAAGATCTTACATGAAAACTTAATCTCTCAATTAGGAATATATGAATTAGATTTCTCAAAACAAAAGATCTGACACCATGTTAGAAATCTGAAATTGATTGAATAACCCGAGGAAATTTTTAAGAGAAAATCAAAGTTACAGAAACTAGAAAAACATAAATAATGCAAACTAAAAATTTGAGAGATTATGCAATGTCAATATGACATAATTTCATTAAGAGATTACAAGATGAATTGCAAATACAAGTTAGGTAGTGAGTTTATATAGAACTAAGGAGAGGATGTAGTTGGAAAATCCAACCAATAGGAATCAACCAAAAAAAGTGGAGGATTCCACCAAAAATGGAAAATTTTCCACCTTTTAAGGAAGGGGGCACCACATCACTTATCTTCTAGTTATTAAATAATAAACTCACTTTATTATCCTAAGAAAGCTTAATAAAAGTGTAGGAAAAACCTAGGACTAAGAGAAAATAATTTATCCCACTAGGAAAATAAAAACCCACACTAACACCAAATATTTTAGAGAGTAGAATTAATAAATAATTAAAGAATATTAAGATATATCTCCTATATTTTATGAATCTCACTAAGCTAGACTTGAAAATTTGATTAATAAGGAAGTTTTAGATAGAAAAAATGATTTTATTCTTATGAAATGGATTCGAGGCATATAATTTATAGAAAGGTATATTAGAGGGACCTGTAAGAGATTATATAGAATTATCTATAACAAGCAAGATTTGGATGAAGATTGTAGCCACCGAAGATCTAGGATTTTCTATGAAAGCACAAGAGAGATCAACTATGAGAGAATAATTTTCTATTCTATTAAAGGATGTAAATGATATATTGGTGATGAATTGATTGAATGAATGGGATTAAAAAGGGAAACCCTTGGTTATATAGGCCAAGGTGAACATATGATTACATAATATTAAGACATTTTGAGATATAAAGTGATAAGTATCCTATATGTACCCTAAGTAAAATTAAGTAACAAGTGTAAATAGGACATAGATGATGAACTAGCGAGGTAAAACACCCCAAGTTCACACTGAAAACCACCCCTTAAGTGAAACTTAAGGATAAGTAGATAAATGAAAATGATGTAAAGATAATGATGGGTCCTGACTACTAGGTCATGTTAGGTACCCATGTAAAAATGTACTCTCTCGCAAATGAAGAAAAGGAGAAAACCCAATGATATAAAACTCCTCCTGAAAAGAGATAAAATACAAAATTCTTTCAATGAAGAATGAGAAGAAAAAAACCAAAGTGAGGAAAATTCCCCCCATAAGATCTAGAAGGGAGATCATAAAACCCCCTAAAAGTAGGATCTACTTTAGTGATTAGATGCCCAATAATGAATGTTGAAGATGATCCAATCACATTGAACAACATTCATCCCCTTAGGAAGAAATAAAACCAAGAATATATGTAGGATGTATTCCCATTCTTGAAAGAATATTGAATGGGGGGAAAAGGTGTTGGAGAATTCCAAGATAAAGAGCATGAAAAAAAATTCCACAAGTGAATAATATATGCACAACAGTATGTCTATCAAATATAATATGAAGAGTGTATAATATAATGATAAATCCTTACATATATAGGGCAAGGATGAGGAGGTGAGAAGATAGGAGTGAAAATTTGACTACCCCTTTGAAGATGGAACACTTATGAGCTCATTTGACATGTGTGTGATCAAGTGTCAATAGATGTGTCAAGTCACAAGGACACATGTCTCAATTATATGAAGTAAAACAAAATAAAATAAACCTAAGAAAACTTAAGCTAGGTGTGAATAGGTCAATCCTAGATAGGTGATTAGATAACTAGAGGTATGAAAATGACTCTATTTACATTAACACCCCCCTTAAGTGCAAATTAGGGAGTAATATATGCACTAATGATGAGTCCTAGCTACTAGGCCATAATAGGTACTCATATACAAATTTCTCATAAATTGGAGTAAAGGAGAAAAACCTAATGGGAAATAAAAACCCCTCTCCAAAAGCGAAATGATGCAATGAAATGAAATGTAAAACCCCTCTCCAAAAGGGAAATGATGTAGTGAAGTGAAATGTACAATTGAAGAAGATACATGATAAATGGAGAACTCATGATGACCCCTAAGGAATACTTCTAGCACAAAGTACAAGAAATGTTCTTACATAGGAGAGAAAATAGAGGTCATGTGATCCCTTAGAAAATGTGAAGTGATGAACTCCATGCTCCCAAAATAGATAAGAGAAGAGAAACCATGTAGCCTCCCCTCAAAATGATGATTGTAGTGCTAGTAGATGCTCAACATTAGATGCTAAAGATGATCCATGAATGTTGAACAAAATTTCTCCCCTCGGGAAGAAACAACGCCATAAATATGTGCAAAATGACTTCCCATTTTGGATAGGAATATATAAGAAGTAAGGTAAATGTATCTGAATGATGCACATGATCCAAAGACTAAAATTGTGGAAATGATGCCTACAAATCATGCTCAATGATCTATAAGAAAATGCTAATGTGTGATAGATGTTGATAATATGGATCATGTACCATAGATGATTTTGGAATAAGGACCATGAATGTATGGTTATGTCTAGACTAATGTGAACATGATACTGATGCAAATGATGATAATTGAGTGGGATAGGTCAACTCATGAGTGTCTACACAATCTACCATGATAGAAGCCAATGTAGGCGAGGTAAGAGAAATATCCAAATATGGAAATGGTGATAAAAATTCATCAAAGTTTTCATCAAATAGAAGTAAAAATTTCCTCAATAGTGTCATCTAAATCTACAAGGTGGGATTCTACAAATAAAAATGCTACGTCTAGTAGATATGCATCACAATGTGGTAGATCTAGAATGACTATTGCAATGTCCTTTAATGTAAAGAATTATTGGAACTCATCAATGAGTCAACACTAGATTCATATGTAGTAATAGGTGATATGGGAGATGAGATATTAATTTAAGTCATAAGACTACATTGTTCATCGCTAAATGATGATGTCTCACAAGATGTTTGTGTGAGATTGGATAATGTTTCTACATGTGTTGGAATTAGAGGATTAGGTAAGGAAATACCATGACTAAGAATAATTTTCTCCAGTTCCTTAGTTTGAAAAAATTGACATTCTTCTATTGTATGCTTTTTCTTTCCACAATACCTATATTTTAATTTTTCATTTATTAGGAGGATTATGAAGAATACTCAAGTGGAAGGGATTTAGTGTGAGAGACATGATCAGATGAACCAAAAAAATGAAAAAAAAACACCTAGATTACCCCTTGATTTAGAGAGCCCCCCAATGATAATTAGTGTTAATTGTAGCCCCCCAAAACAACGTGCAAGCAATTTTTACAAGTTAAATTATTACTTGATTGGATGCAAAATAGATCATTTATAATGCACAATGTATTTTTACAGAATGTGATAAAATGGAAACCCAAATCTTAAAATTACAAGAAAAAATGAATTCCTTGTGAAATTATTATAGAAGTTAATTTGTTTTTGTAAAATATTGATAAGTGGGGTGAAAGTTATGCCTCATTGGAATTTTCTCACAATGTTTACTTCAGAGGATTAAAAGGAATTAAAATAGCACAATCTCCAAAACATCTCAACATGAAAATGTCAGTATCAGAACCATATTTTCAATGACTATTTACAATTGAAAAAAAAACCCCATTTATAAGTTATGCAAAAACAAAAAAATCCCCCTTTTAAGCACTTTGGTTTGATCATGCCAAGTGGTCGTGAGCTGGTGTAGATACCTACTCTAAGAGATAGAAATACCACGTGCCAAGTGGGAGTTTGATCGGTGATTTAGGATCTTGTTGGAGAAGGGACTTTACATGCCACACCAAAAAGGTGAGGAAGGAGAACAATCCAACCATAATGAATACATGCAAAGACAAAGTTGAAGGAAAGTATGTAGGCTACTATAATAAATGCCAGTGAGTATTTAATGTTGTAGAGAACAAGACATATTTGAATAGAGATGTTGGCTACACCTCCATATACACAATCCACTAGTGATGGAGGTGACGTTGATCATTTTCAATGTTGTGGTTATCAATTTTAGCAAAAAAGAAAATTGTGATATATGGCATCCTTGTGTGGTCAAATATTATGGATAGATCCTTCAACTATGAAGGTCATGGAAAATGGTAAATGCATCATGAAAACAAAGCACTAGGTAGATTGGCATGATTTATTTTAACAAACTCTAAAAATTTAATTGCCTCATAGTCTTCTAATGTGATCATGTCTCTCACACTAAATCAAGGGGCAATTTTTTGGGGTAGATTAAAGTTAAGGAATCAAATAGATATAAGACAAAATTTTCAACTCCTCAAGGACTCTATGAATGGAATGTGATTCCCTTTGGACTATGTACAACTCCAGCCTACTTCTAGGGAAGGATGGAAGATACATAGGGAAAATGACTACACCAGACACTCTAAGATTTATCTTAGATTGATGCACAAAGTTCATCATCTTAGGCTTGATTCCCTTTTCGGGGTATAAATAAAAAATTTTAACATCAGGGAACTTAAAATTTCCATTTTCATCCACATATTCTTCTTTGTCCTGTAAATGATTATGGATGACAGAAGAGAGAGAGAGCTACTTGCATTCAAAGATATTTGACTAGCCATAATGAAGAGATCAAAACTTACTTGTGATTACTGATCCTCTTGTTGCTACGTTTTCCAACTTACTACTCACCCTTTAATCTCCTATCCTTTGTTTTCATCATGGGTCCATAGCTACTCACGATCACAACTTCTTTCAGTCTTGTATCTCCAATGGTTGACTATAAGGATCTAATGAAACAACTTCTCTAATGCCCAAATCAAACCCAAAACTATAACAATGAACACACAAACTATTTTGATGAATCGTCCAAACCCAGATGAAAAATATACTTCATTATAAGTATCATGAACTTGTTGCTCAATTTCAGGCATTATTAAAGGGAAATCACAAGGCTCTAATACCAATTTTTGAAATGCGAAATATCATCATATCATAATTTGCGGAATGCGAAATATCATCATATCATATTATTGGATTGTTATTATAAACATGCATACAAAATTTCTTACACACATGCATATAAATTTCTATTCATCCAAATCGCTCAGAGTGTAGGACAGAGCATACATATGATATGCAAAACTTGGGATCTCCAATCTAGACTCTAGACTCCTATCCAAATATCTACCAATGCCAAGAATGAGGCATCCCCAACAATTTATAGAAGGGGCAGAGCTTGTAACCTCAAGGAATTTTACAATAAATTTGGAGTCCCTCCATATAATGATGACACGTGTCCCATTACCTACATCATTATGGAGTAGATAGCTGTTAGGTAGTTTGTCATGAGCACTAACATAGTGGAGAATAAAGACATTCACTTTTTGGACACTCGTAAGTGGATACAAGGATCTTACTTTTTATGATAGGGTTGCTTCCTATTGTCACTTCTTAATGCGGGTAATGTCACAAAAAAGACAAGCCCATGTGCTAGCTAATTATAATGGTACTGGATCTAACAAGTCATTAGGTAACATATGGTAAACCAGCTCCCAATCTTCAGATCAAGGATTGAAAGCATAATCTAATTGGATCACATAATCCTGAGAGTAGGCTCGGTCCATTTCAATTCTTCGTGCAAGGGAAATCAACTTTAATCTGATCTCCATATCTTTAATCTTGACTTCCAATTTCCATCTAGCTTCTAGGGGATATAGATTAATTTTGGGGAAATCATATCCTATCCTTAGATAATGAGTCAAATACTGTGTCATAGAACTGCACATTTTTCTCCAAAGTTGAGGATGTATGAAATTTAAAAATTCTATCATATTTGGATTGAATCTTGCTCCTATCAGATTAGTATATTCTTCAAATATGTCTTGATCAAAGCTTATCCTGCCAATGAATCCATATTTCAAATTCTTAAGAAAATTTAATTTACTCTGCTTAGATCACTTCATTCCAAATAATCCTTTAATGCGAATATGAAGTCCATCATTTCCACACCAATTCCATATTGGAGCTTTATCCAGACCTATGAGACTCTTGAAATCCTCTTCTTCATCTGAGTCTACTATCCCTTGTCCATGATAGTATCTAATCTGTCATCTTAGATCAAGAAGCCACTTATTGAGAAAGTAAGATTCTAGTGATAATTGGACAATGTGTGCAGGAAGAACTGGAAGACTAATTCTTATTCCATTACCATATTCTACCATATACATAAAATTTCCATCTTTCCTATACCAATATGGATCATTGAATTCTAAATCATGATAGATGGATCTTGCAAGTTTTCTCGTCAAGGCATCAACTAATGGGTTATTTTCACTCTTGATCCATTCTATATTAAAATCATAAGCAAGGAACTCAAAATACCATCTAGCTATCCTTCCTTGGGCTATGTATTTGTTGGGATTCTTTTTGAGGAAGCTCCTCATGGCTTGGCTATCAGTGTAAACTGTAAATCTAACTAGCTTAAGAATTTTTTAAAATTTTTCAATACCTTTTTTAATAGCTAGGATTTATTTTTCAAATATATGATATCTGCTTTCTATCTCAGTAAATGTACCAAACCTGTAGCCAGAGATATTTTTCTTTTCATTTCCTTCTTCCTGTATCAAGACAACAAACCAAGTGTTGTCAAAAGCATCAGTGTATAAGTAGAGAGGTAGATCAGGAGTAGGAGTTTGTAGAGAGGGTAGATTTTGACATTTAGACTTTATCCTTTGGACTGCCTCAATATCTTGTAATGACCATCCTTACTTTCCTTCCTTCAGATGTGATTGAATTGCTTTGTGATCCTCTATGAGGCCCTCGCAAAAGGGAGACACATAATTCAGGCATCCAAGAAATCTTTGGATTTTCTTTTTGTCCTGAAGGATATCAGGAAATTCCTAGATTCACTGGAGTATATTTGGTTGGAGTTGAATTTTTTCTTTGTTTAGATGTAGGCCAAGGAATTCGATCTATTCTTTTCCAATCACCATATTTTTGCTGTTAAGCATATCCCATGCTTCTTGATGGCTGCATATAATTCTTCTAGATGCTACAAATGGTCAGTTTCAGAATCAGAAAAAAACAAGTATATCATCTATATAAACAACACAAAATTCTTTCAAATTCTATAATTCTTGGTCCATCCTTCACTGGAAGTAGGATGGAGTTGTACATAGTCCAAAGGGCATCACATTCCATTCATAGAGTCCTTGAGGAATTGAAAATGTTGTCTTATATCTATCTGATTCCTTAACATTAATCTGCCAAAATCCAGACTTGTAGTCAAACTTTGAAAACACCTTTTTGGTAGCAACTCTTATGATTAAATCAACACTAAAGGGAATTGGATAATTAAAGGGAAGAATGATATCATTTATAGGCTTATAATTAATACAAAACCTTTTTTTACCTCACTCCTTTTTTTCTCTCTTATTGACCAAAAATGTTGGGCATGAAAATGGACTTTTACTGGGGCGGATGAAATGTCCTTCTAATAGTTAATTTAGATGCTCATCAATTTCTTTTACTTTTATAGGACTCATTAGGTAGGAAGGCTCATAAGGGATCATAGATTGACATTCTGGTCATATCTGAATTTCACATTCTTTGTGATCTTAGGACCAAAATTGTAATGGATTCATGCTGTAATGGTTTGCTTTAAATCTTTGTCTGATTTCTTCAAACATGTCAGATGCATCTTCTTTTAGTTCATGAACTGATTCCTTTTTTACCTTTTTCCCATTGTTTTCAAATTTATGATTGACTATTTTGAGAGTAGGAATGCCAATCTATCCATCTTCATGTATGAGTGAGATTTTATGTTTCCAAAAATGAAGAGGCTCATATTTAGTGAGGAACAAAAATCCTAATAGAACATCATCTTCTAAATCATTGTATTCTATAAAATCTATTACAAACATTTTACCCATTATTTCAATGTGAACATCTTGAGCATACCGTCCCATGTGATTCCTTTCACCATTAATTGCTTAGCTATGTGGTAAATTAGGGCATGGCTTCCAAAATTTTGGAGGAATAGCTTTGGTTTTGACACATGATCTTGAAGAACCTGTATCCAAAAATGCATCCATGGGAATTTTCTTATAACCTGGAAAACAAAAGTTAAGTCTGATATAATTCCCATTGTTGGATAGCATTAATGAACATGATTTATCCCTGGTTTTTTGAACTATAATTTTACCACTACTGCTTTCTCCTTCTTCTTCTTGGGAGGTTATCTTTTTATATTTTGAGTGTTGTTGGTCTGCTTTGAACAAAAGGTCTTTAATTTCTCCCACTCTGGAAGAAAGATTTCAGATTTCTTTCTATTGATTTTTCAGCAGTATTTTGAGGTCTACCACATCATTCAGTAAAAGATCAATTTTTTTGAAGATAGCAATAAGATCAGGATCAGTGTCTGATGTTTTATGTTTTGACGAATGCTTGGATGAAGAAGGTTTTTATTTTTTCCATGGAGGAATCTTGTAACCATGGTCAAGTTCTTTTTTAGAGCCTTTAGTAGGATTTCTTCTTTGTTTTAGTTATTTCTCAATCTCTACTTTGTCTGAATCTAACTATTTAATTCGAGCCAAATGCTGGTGAACAACTTTATTTCTTTCTTCTTTAGTCCCTGCCAATTTATAAGGATCTTTTGACTTCTCAATTTATATTTTGACTTGAATATCCTTCAGTGTGTCTTTGAGAAGTGTAGTAAGAAAATCTTCATTAGGATCAAAGGTAGAATCATCTGACTCATAACTAGAATGTCTTTGCATTTTCCTATTTCTCTCATTTAGATCCTTAAATTTCATCATAAAACTTGAATCAGGAACAATTTCTACTAATTCATACAAATTATCCATTTCAATAGAAGTGTTTCTAATATCAACAATTTCCCATCCTAGGTTTTCATATTCAAACATAGCATATATCTTTGTACCAGGATTAAGCTTTTTTGGAAAATTTGTAGCATAATGGGGTCCTTTACAAATAAAACATTTTATTCCTTTAGGGACTTTCCTATCTCTTTTCTTTAACAAGTATGGCAGTGCTTGTCTAGAGAACTTTCTTCTTTTATAGGGTACTACTTTATATTGTTTCTTGGTGTCGTACTTTCAATTCTTGTTGTGTTTGCAAGTGTATTCTCCTTCATGATATTTGGCTTTGGAACACCTTTTGCATCTACATTTCCTTCCGTAGCCTTTGTTCTTGAATTGCCTTAATTTCTAAAAATATTTTAATTGATTTATAGGAGGGAGATCACAAAATGCCTTAAGATTACAAGTTTAATTGTACTCCTCCTGGTTGAGCTGCAAAGTTCCCAACAAACATTGTTTTTCCAACTTATATGTGATTAATATTTTAATAGTTGGAAAACTTACATAATCAATCTTCTTATGCTCTTTTTGGATGATGTAATGTTGTGCCCAAGCTCCTAATCCATAGGGAAGTGAATTGAGATAATACTGTTTTGTTGTGAGATCATGCATCTTATCTGCTACAACCATGTATGATTCAAACATGCAATTATACTCATCAAATTTTGCTAAATTCTTAAGCTTCATTGATTGTAGTATCTTATTTGCTTCAAGGGCTTGGTTGGAAATATCATCACAAAACAAATCAGTAAGAAACCATTTGAATTCATCAAATTCAACTTGAAAAATGTCATATTTACCCAAGTTTCTTGGGTCTATCAACAAAGGATCTGAGGATTTCTCTTGGGTTACTCTTGGGCCTTTTCCTTGATTTGAAAGATTGTTCCACTAATTTCTCAATTTTCCAGACATTAATCTGATAGAATATAGAACCTTTGCCACTCTGTCCATGAACCACTTCTCTCAAACATGTTTTCAAGGGTGTCTATCCATGTACAAATAGCATAATAGGGATTCACAAACTTGTCAATGCATAAAATATAACCACTAGAAGCATATGGTCTCATTTGTTTTGGTTTGAGGTTTTCAGTGACTAGTTCTTGCATTTCTATGCCCATTGTTAATTTCTTTAGTGATTCCCATGGTTCTTTTTCTTCAATCTCTTTATAACCAAAAAAATCTAATTCTAATTCTAATTCATCAAAATCATTATCTACAAAAAACTTAGAATCACTCAAACTATTAGAAAAACTAAAGTATTTACATCATATGTCTCAACTTCTGATTCTTTATTGGCGAAACCAGGTTCATCCATGTGTATACCAATTCCGTTTGTTCTTCTTCTACTCCCAATTCTTCAAGACAATCTTTAAAATATTCTTCTTTATTTGCTAAGCTATGTTCCTTTATGTTAGGCATAGGAACATGAGGTGTATTATGAGAAGGTTTCTTAGAAGATGAAGCTATCACTTCCGCTTTCTTTTCAGTGACCAAAATTTTCCTTCTTTGAATAATTATTTTATGTGGTTTAGGAGGAACTATTTGTTCAATAGTTTTACCTTTCTTATTTATGTCTTCTTCTTCAGAGCTATCTTAGCTAGTTTGTGACACTTATCCTTTTAGCAAGCATTCTGACCTTTTCTAATTTCTTTGCAATAGAATCTAGGAGAGTCTTATTTTCAAGGTCATTTACTTTCCTTGTAGTCTCAAAGTTCTACTAATCATCATAAATGTGTGTGAGATATCTATCCTAGTGTTTTTGGCTAGAGACAATGGTTTTAACACTCTTGTGTACCTCTTTTACATCAAATCTAGCACCAAAAATATCATTTGATAGAGTTGAAGTGTACTATTATGATCTAAGAGCAGAAGTATAAATCTTTTGTTGGTCAGCTCATAGAATTTTGATGTTGTACAAACCAAAAATTTCTTGTGGAATTCTTGTAGAAGGCAACATGGAATTGGAAAGTTTGTGGTTGGAGTGGATAAGCCACCTTTTCACACCATGAAGTAGGTCGATGGGGCCTCTAAACCAATGTGTGGGAGGGTTGAGCCACAAATATCGAGTTTATGTAGGGATATTTGAAGAAAATAAATACTCCACAAAGAATCACCAGTGTAAAGCTTTGAACAAGGTGTAAGTGAAGGGTGATCCTTCAAAAGGAAAAAAATATCAATGGAGGCACGAATCAAGGTATTTACCAAAAAAAAGTAATGATATGCCACCTCTTGTTGGTCTACTTGAGGGTTACAAATTGCAAGATCCATGAGGAGGGAATTTCAAAGTGGTCTATATAGAAGAGCTCAAGGAGGCCTGAATCCTTGAGTAGGTTGATGGAGGCTTCCCAGGAAGATGATGATGGCATTTGATTGGGATGCCTTGAAAACTTGAAATTTCATCATCAAAAAATTAAAACACCAATATCTTCCAATCACAATGAACAAAACCAAAAAGATTTCCTTGAAAACCTTTAGTAGTAACTTGCAAATAGGTTGAATAGGCCACAAACTGCAACAATTTTCCTGCAACAATATCCTAGATAGGTCAAAAACATTGCACGATAGGCTGAAATGGCCAAAATATCTCTAGAATGAAAATATCAACCCTAACATGTTGATTGAAAGAGGGTAGATTGGCTATTTGCTATTTTTAAAAAAAAATTTACAACTTTTCAAAACTAGGTACAGTGGCCCAAAAAATTGTAAAAATTGAAAATTACCAAAATTGATGAAACAAAAGGTATTTTTTCATTTCTCAAGCCTTCTAGACATGATGGTGATGTCCATTTGGCTCTATGATTCTTCATTGATAAGTTTATGTGTAGGATTCACCTCGATGTGTGAAGGGATTTGCTCTCATGGCTCTGATACCATGTTGGAGAATGTCAAGATCAAGAGCATGAAATAAACTTCCATAAGTGAAAATATGCACAATAGAATGTTTATAAAATATAATATAAATATTTTATAATACAATTATCAATCCTTGCATACATAGACACAAATTAGATGAGAAGATATGAGTGAAACTCTAACCACCCCTCAAAAGAAGGAATACTTGTGAGTTCACTTGAAAAGTGTGTGAGAAAGTATCAATAGGTGTCTCAAGTCATGAGGACACATGTCTTAATGCTATGAAGTGAGACAAAAGCAAATACACCTAAGTAAACTTAAACTAGGTGTGAATAGGTCAATCCTAGAAAGGTGATTAGCTAACTAGGTATGATAATGAATCTATTTACAGTGACAAAAAGATGACATGTGATGTATTTGAATTCTACCCAAGTGTTCTCATGTCAACACTGGAAGCTACCACAATCAAATCAAGTGTTCTAGGCCACATAAAAGAAGATGATAATCCAAAATATAATGGAGATGGATGTAGAGAATAATCCAAAGATAAAGGCGAATCCTCTAATAACTAATCAAAGGTCTCCACACCAATTCCAAATTGTAATGAATGATGAGAAATAGAAGGAACAAGAGGGTCAAGATGATCCTTGAAAATATATGAAGAAGATGATGTAACTCTATACAAAGTAACATGAAGGAGGAAATGAATATCCCCAATAATGTTCTCCAAGTATGCAAAATAGGACTCACAAAACAAACTTGTAATGTCTATCAAGTACTCATCCCAAGTAGCCATATCTATAAGACAATGTATATCCTATTGCATTGAATCACAAGAAGCCATGGATGTAGCAACACTAGTCTCATTAGAAGAAATAGTAGATAAAGGATATGAAATATTAACACATGTATTTAGAACCTTAGTAGATGAAAGAAAACCAAGATTCAAATAATCATACTGAATCTCCTCAAAATATTCCACACTAGATGCCTTAGTTTGTATGTCAAATGATTCTACCAATGTTGGATTACTATGGATTACTAGAGTCCTCAGCCATAAAATGTTGAATCATAGATGAAGAAGACGAATCCTAAAAATATAGCTTAGGATCCCTAAAATTATAAATCTCAATAGAAGCCTTTATAGGAGAAGAATAATTTTTTAGAAGTATCTTTATCATCAAGACAACGAAAGTGAACATTCCCATTTAGCAAAAACTATAGTTATTTTTATCATCAATTGGTCAAAAATTATTAAGTGGAACAAGAAAATCTGTAACATGATCCTTTGGGAATGGAGGTTCATTCAAGTCTCCATACATCTCCCAAAATTTGGTCATAAGATCATGAGGGAACTCAATACCATCAGTGGCCATTTGTGTGTCAATATCACAACTATAACTAATTACACCTAGGATATGCTCAATATTTATGTCCCACACAACTCTCATTCAATATGATGATGGTTTAGGAACTAGTCCATAAAGATAGGGAAAAATATTAAGCTACCTACAATGTGTTACAATTCCATCTTGCAAATAATTAATGTTCTATCTACCAAATCTAATAACAATATGGTGCTTTTTTATACCCATAATAAACTCCTCAAATTTAGTCACACAATAGAACAATAAAAATAATTTATCCAAAAAAGCATAATATTACCCCACAAAATTAATCAATCAAGAATCTCCTCGTAATATATGATCTTGACACTTTATTATTAGTGTGATTACAGTTACCACTTGTCAAAAAAAGTGAAGTGGATTTGATCTTTGTGCTTAAAAATTCCAAATTTGATCACAAACTCAAAATATAAATTTTATACATAATGATACCAATATGATCACACCATGACAAAGTACATGAAAAATTATGCACTTATAAAAATACACCAAAAAATATTATTGTATGAGTGAGAATGAAGTCCTAAAATTTTTGAAAATGAGAAAGATTCAATGATACTTGTGAAAATCTATTTTTTTTAAGAAAAAATAGGCACCAACTCCAATGGTGAAGGGGGCCCAATTTTAAAAGGGTTGGTTGATGTCAGTGGTTAGAATGATGACATTAGCATGATCTTTCTAGAATACTCCCTTTTGTATTGGAATATACCTTGATAACAAAATCTAGATAAATCTTCTAGTTGGACAAAATATGCTACTAGAATCTTCTATGGCTAATGGAATATACAAAAGGTTTAATAGAATATTATTTTGAATTGATCATGAAAGAGGGTTGCCAAAATCTATTTTATACAACAAAATATTTTGTTGAGATTCTTTTGATTGGTGGGAGCTATGGCTATTGGTCTTTGAAATGTCAGTTGCTTGCCAAGCTTTGGGTTACCAATGGGGCAAGCGGGCAGGGACCCTATCGAGCCTATGGAGAGGCACCATGTGGCACCATCTTAAGCCCACAATATCTAACATAGTACATATGGTACTTTGTACCATTCAATATATATGCATATATATATATATATATTTTAAATCAAGAATCTAAAAAATATTAAAAATAGATTTTTAATTTTTTTTTGATAATACCCAATGTACACCCAGTGCTACCTCTACAATACATAATAAAATTCTTCCTATGCAGTACAACAAAATTTTCTTCCTATGTAGGGAATATTCCCTATGATTCGTACAGTTGGGGAGGGGAATTTTTTTCTTCTGATGGCCCAAGGAAAATTACTCCAAATTTGATGAATTGATAGTCAATCGTAGGTTTCTTGGGCCTTTTGGATGTGATGAAAGGGTTTGTTTTGGCCCAAAATTCTCCAAAATTGTAGCTACTTTTTGGATCTAGAAACCACCTACCAACCTTTAAATCCTTGCAAATTTGGCCTTAGATGTCCAATTTAGATGAAACATAAGGAAAATTTTAATTTCTTGTACACTTTGATCTCAATGGTGAGTTTAGATCTACACCAACAAGCTCAAAAATGAACATGCAATACAAATGCACAAAGAAGAAACTCTAAAATTTGGTATTTCTATCAAGTTTCTCTAATTCTCCAAATCATCATTTGATGCAAGAGAAGTTAATACTCAACTTTTCAAGATCTACCTAGATTTGTAACCTATATATCTCAATAAAATCTAACAAGAAGCAATACCACAAGCTCTAATACCTTGTAAGAGTTGGTATAGAATGATCTATATCATGTAATATGTGGATGAATATTGTAGCCATCCAAGATCTAGAGGCACTTCTATGAAAGCACACAAGAGATCAAATGTGAAAGAGTAATGTTATCCTATCAAAGGATGCAAATGATAGATTGATAATGAATTGATTCAATAAATGAGATTACAAAGGGAACCCCTTGGTTATATAGGCCAAGGTGAACATAGGATTGCATGAGATTAAGATATGTGTTTTAATCTTATGACTTGAGACATAAAGTGATAAGTATCATATGTGTATCCTATGTAAACTTAAGTAACAAGTGTGAATAGGACATCGGTGATGAACTAGCTAGGTAAAATTCCCTTTTCACACCAACATGATGCAATAATTACTTTGGGACTCTTATAATATTATAAACCATACATTGAGAGATGTTAATAATTTTGTTGAGAAGATTGGATGTGATATATATAATAAGAAGAATACTTTAAATTTTATTCAATTTTTAAAATCTCAAATTGATAATATGTTGAAGGAAAAATAACTACGTGAAAGGAATTTGGTACTTCATTTATTAAAACGTTAATGAGAGTCTAGATCACCAAAGAATATTTTGAGAACAAGGTTACAAAGTTCAAGTAGTTACACAATGTAATTTAGAAAATTTTGTACAAGCGAGTGTTTGTTTGTGGATTTTGATGGTTCATATTTAATTCCTATGGTGGTAGTTAGTGAATTCCATGTGTACTAACAAAAGAAATATCAAAGTAGGTCTAAGGTCAACCCTTATGTGGCTAATAACATTTCATCATTCCATTTTTTGTGTTTCATTATGGGATAAATGGATAGATGCATGGTGCAATTTGTAGATGTGTTGGTGTATTAATTGTATTGGTGAATCACATGGGTTAATTCTTTCCTTGAGCTTTCTTTCCCCATTAGCATGTTTTCTCCATTCTTAAGGTGCTATATAGGTTTAAATGTTTAGTTGTTGTAAGGTGTTGGATAGGTTTAAATGTTTAATAGGCAGCTATTGGAAAACCACTTCCATGAGGTTTCAATGTTGAAGAATGGATATTAAATATTTTTAGCACTATGATCTCTATCTTAGTTGAAGAAATTTGTTTTCAAATACTTTTTAAAAAATTATGAGAAATTTATATCCTTGTATTTCATATTGTGGCTACCTTGAGAGGAAGAGAAGATTACATTACAAAACATATTGTATTAAATGCAACATAATTTTTCTCCACATAAAAAAAAAATGATACAAGCAACTCTCTCTTCTTATCTTTTATAGATCTCAGATAAATTAACTCCTCTTATTGAAAAAACTATGTATAAGGAAAATGGAAGAGACCTTGACATTATTTAATAGAAAGGAAAGAAAAATAAAATATTTGTTAATGCATTTGTTCAGTCTAAAAAAGAAAAAAAAATACCAATAAATGAAACGAATTGCTTAGATAAGTAAACACTATGCTTATGAAATCTTTTCTTTTGAATAAGTAACTGTAGGTCAAGTATTAACATACTTAACTTGAAAATTTCTAGTATATTTCCCATCAAAATTTACATAGGTTTCCTTTTACTCAATAATATTCTTACTATCTAATGTTGTCTAAAAATATAGAGGAATGTAATGTATACTTGTCAAACAAAGTTCCAACATAAATATACATATATAATAAATTTGTATGGTTAGAATATATTAGACCTAGAAAATCATAATGGATTCATGAAACTCTCAAATTTATTTAAAGAAAAAAAAAACACACATATTAATTTTATATTGTTCACATACTATGGAAACATACATATCTTCATAAAAAAAAATACCAACATATATATACACACACAAAATAGAGCAACATTAATTGAAATAAATATAAAAAATATAAAAATAAATATATAACTAAAAAGAAGAAAATACACATATTGTGAAGTCATCATTTTTGAGATATATTAAGCTAAACATATTTAGAATGGGATTTTAAGATATCTAAAATGTATATAAAAATTTAAAATAATTCAAATTTATATATATATAAAATTTAAACCAAAAAAATATGTGAAACGCAGGGGCAGATTGGTTTTTCCCTGCTGCCACTGCCCCTACCTAGGGAGTTGGCTACCTCGCCATGCGCCCTCAATAAAAGAAAAACAATAAACAAAAAAAAAAAGTTTTTATTTTAACGCTCAGTAAAATTTAAAAAGGAAAAATGAGCAACCCTTAAGGATTTAAATTCATTGTTCCATCCTTGATTTGGATGCCCAAAGAAGTATATATGCATATATAACGAATATATATACACACATCTGGTTGTAAATCAGTAAGGAAAAATAAATAAATAAATAAATATACACAAATCAGAGGAATAAATCTATGAAGAACAAATAAAATAACAAATACGAAGAAATGATATAAGTAAATAGATAATAAATCCCTTTATTTTCAAACCCTGTACATAGAAATTAACCTCAGTTGAACCCAAAACCATCGGGTCTCTTCTCCAAACCTACAAAATCAAATGAAGTGAAATGGGAGGAAAATAGGTAAAAATAATATCTTTATGCATTAGGGTTAACTTATAGATGCCTTAATGTCCAAGGGTTAGGATTTAAACAATCCAATGGTTAAGATTTGATGCACAATCTATCAACCACAAATTTGTCATTACCTTAATTAACTCCACTTAACTTTCTAATTTGATCATGGTGGGGGAAAATGTAAATAGGAAACCTCAATTAAAAGATAACTTAAAATCAATATAAATGATTTTAACAACTAATTTTTATCCTTCTTGCTATTTTTAAATTTGATTTTTCATCAAAAGGACTTAATCCTCTCCCACAAGAAAAAAGGAAACTATCATTTAAAATTGATTTTAATTTAATTTGTTTTTTTTTTTGGGATCCAAGTAATATATATATATATATAATAAAATTAATTGTGTGGTTTTAAAGTTTGATAATTCAAATATTTTCTAAACCTTGTTTAAGCAAAATATTAGAGTAATTTAGACTTAGTTATATATGGATATATTAATAATAAGTGAATCCATAAATAATATTTGAGTATTATTCAGTAATGTTATTATGGGCTAGGTTGGAGTTAAATCATAAGATTATCACCACTTATCTTTCCTATTTATAATCATTGGATAAGGTTTATCTTTGAATATTAATGAGTGGATAATATAATTTTACCAATAGCTTATGAAATGATAAATAAATAATAATTTAATTAATTAGGTGCAAGCATTAATCAAATAACAACAATATTTTTGATACCTAATTTAGACTTGAATAAAATTCTTATTAATCTAATGAATGAGGGGTGATGACCATTTTTTGTTTTGTTTTGTTAATGTAGATTGTAAGTTTAAATAATAATACTCTTTCATTATGACTAAGAGATGAGAAAGGAACTAGTAACATTTTACTTAAGTTTGGTTGATTGATTAATAATAGTCTTATTATCTATAAATATAAATATCATTTGTTGTTTAAATTATTGACCAATAGTTCCCATACGAATTGGGGTATGTTTCATAGTTTTGATGAACGATCACAATTGATATTATCATGATAAATGAAAAAGAGTTTGAAACCACAAATCTAATGCACATGTATCATGCATGAGTTAATCATTCACAAAAATATTAATTTATAAGATAAGTTATCACTACTAGAAAAAAAATCTATACATGAAGATATAAGATATTACTTCTAATCGATTATGTATATCTAGAAAACAAGGAAGGGTTAGAGTCTATCACCTCAACGGGCTATTCCTTAGAGGGACTTAAATGGAATAAAAAATTGATATGAAATATAAACTTCTATTCAACTTCCTTCTCATGTGTTTAAGTATTTGAATGCAAGGATAAATGCAACTTTTATCAAAGGTGATCAAAGATACCTGGATATAGTGGGTTAAGATAGGAAATTTGAGGTTAAGATGCCAAGTTATGTCGTTAGATAATGGTAGTGGCAACATTGATAAGACTTATAGTTGGTATTATCTATATAATATAATATTTAATAAAGGTATTAAATTATATGCTCAAACAATGTCAATCCTAGTGGCCATACGTTTAACCTAAGTTCAACTTCTGTAGGTGAATAATGTTACATGAATACCATGAAAGGTATGGGTTATCATTGCACCATAATCACTTTGAGAGGTAAATAAATTAATTAATGTATAAAAAAAGGAAAAAAAAATTATAACAAGTGTTTTACATGTTATTCAAAAAAAATTGTTGGTTGTGTTGCATGTTTGCATGTAAATTTATGGGTATGATAGTAGGACTATTTGAGGATCTAACTTTTGTTGAAATTGTATTAGGAATTCACTTTCCAACTCTGCCCATGAATATATGAACTTTTACATAGGGTGTGCAAACCATTCGTATGTTGCATCATGAAAAGTCTTAAAAAATAGCTAACAAGGAAATATATCATAATTTATTTGATTTTTAATCATCAAATATTTATAAACTTTGATGTGTTTTTGGATAATATTAGGGTAAATTTTTGGATAATGTGTGTGTTTTGAGGGTTGAAAAGTTGAGTTTTTAAAGTGTTTTTATTGATTTAAGGTCCCTAGGTCAAGTACCTATAGGTTAGGTACCTTTTCAGCCTATAATGTTGAGTTAGTTTCATGATTGGGCACCCTTTTTGAGGCCTTTAAAAAGTTTGGCGAAAATAAGGTTTTGAGAAGTGGGATGGGGACTAGTCCCTTTCCACTACCACTTCTCTATGATGTCTTGGAAGTCCCCCAAGTTCTCACACATGTGAGAGCACACATGGGTGAATGTGCTTGGGAGGGTGAATGGGTGAGTGACAAGTGTTGCTTCCCCATTCAAAGGAAATTCAAACTTGAGATTCTATAAGAAAAACTAAGACCAAGGGTTTTGGGGGTTCTCTTTTGACATTCTTTGTTTTTGGAGTTGTGATTTTTGGGGGGAGCTCTTGGATTTGGCTTGAAGGATTGGAAAGCAAGCTTGGAGGAGTTGTGCTCATCCTCATCACTTGCTTCCAAAGCTTGGATTAAGGTAGGATCAATAAACCCTTTTGCTTCTTATGTTGTCAAATTTGTATGCACTATGTACATGTGATTGTGTATTTGAAATCCTTTCTCTTAAATGTTGTTTTTCTTTTGTTTTCTTTGCTTTGTATGAGTGTTGTTGGGAAAGAGGGTTGTAATGGGATAGGCTCACCCAAATTTGGGAAGAGCATCCCAAGTTTGGGGAAGGTTGGAGTAGGAACCTCCATGGGGGCTAGTCATTCCTCCTTTAAAAGGAGAGGTTAATAAAAAGGGTATGAGTACCCATATGTTTTTGTGAAATGTGAAAGATGGATGGGGTGGATAAGGAAATGAGAAGGAAGGGTTGTAATTGAAGGGGTGGAAAGGTTTGGTGAATGTTATTCATGGTGTTTACTTTTGAGTCCCCAAAATGGAGTGCGTAGTCCACTTCCATTCCCTATTTTGGGTTCGTAATGATCCCTTTGTTATGTGAAAATTTCCTTGGGTGGGTGTAAATAATTTTGTGTGTATCTTGTGTGTTAATGTATTTTGGCTTGCATGAATGTACCCGATTCCCAAGGTGCCTCCTAGCTCGGGGGTGGTTGGTATTCCAACCAAAGTTTGGGAGGTGAGCTCCCCATTGGCCTCTAGAGAAGATTTTGTGTTTATTTTGCAGATTGGAAGGAGCTAAATATTTTTTGGAATAGCTATGTTCCTTAAGGATAAAGTTAGTGATATTATGTCAAAGTAAATCTGCCATTTTTGAAGTTAAATGATGTAGCCATAAAAGGCTGATGTAAAGAAAAGGGAGTCCCCATTTCAACTATATAGTTGTTGTATAAGTCATGTGCAAAACCGGATAGTAGAGCAGTTGTAAAGTGAACATCATTTCTTTTCACACAATTTTACTTTGTATATGTGTTTTTTTTTGTAAAAGTTTTTGTGTACACCACTTTAGTTGGATATTGGGAGTGATACAGTTTTAAAGGAAGAGAAACTTCAAGTTCTAAACTGTTTCAGAAAAGAGGGTTTCAATGAAGGGAAATGACACTTGGTTTATTTATATTTCTGTAACAAATTTCTTTTATACGTCACTATAATCTAAACAATAAATCTGAAAATAAAATCTGCTATACCTATTTTCTACGTTTCCTTACATACCAACATATTGCATTTTGTACAAAGAGAGAAAACTTAATTGTACATGTAGTTTTATGATGTAATAAATCAAATAGTTAGGAAGGAGAAATTTCAAACTTTAGAATATGATTATCTCTCTGCAGTGTAATGGCTTCTAGGTGCTCTCTGTTATGTAATCAAATGTGCATGCAGATTTTCTCCTCAATGATAGCGTAGGAAAAAAAGAAGAAGCCATTATTCTATTTTCAAGATTTGCAATATATTATGTTAGTAATATTCTCGTGTGGTTTTATGGCATTCATTGTTGTTAAAAAAAAATATATAAAAATAGAAACTTTTTTTTTGAAGTAACTTAGTTAGAAACTACCCAAGTAGCTGACTGTAGAATACAGTGGGAGTTTAAATGACATGCTGCATTTTATACCCTTTCTTTGGAACTATAAACCATGAAGCTTACCTTGTAGGATTAAAAACCTAAATGTAAACACAGAAGGAGTGCTTATATTTTTCATGAAGACAAAAGCCTTGAGGATTGTTTATGGATAACATGTTTGTCTGGTTATAAATCTTACGCAGTAGAACCATAGAAAGACGTAAATAATAGTGGTAGAAATGGTTTAACCATCCTCCTTCATTGTGTTTAACTAAATGAGACTCTTAAGTTTGAAAAATACAAATGTACTTCCCCAAACCCTCAGGTATTGCATGTGGCAGTAGTTTAAGACCTTCAGTAATAGTTTCTCTCACAATCATAAGATAAAGAACAAATCATAAAGAATGCATCAATTAATCTGTATCTTCAGGGGCATTGTTTTGAGAAATCTACAACACCTTGTATTCCCTCTTAACCCTGTCCTATGCACCAGACTCAGCTAACTGTGAAAATGGTGGAATCCAGTGAGGGGCATAGGTCTCATATAATCCCCTCCCTTCATGTGTCCGCACGGCCAATTGACCTTGCATGAGTTCAGGATATAAGAAAACAATAGAGAATCCATTATAGTGTTAAATTTATTGTTCCAGAGAAAGATAATAAATACATAAATAAATAAAATAAAACATTAACGTATTCATCTAATGTCAAACTGTAAATGGAGGCGACTTTGGCTAGTGGCCATACTGGGCATGGCTTTCTCCTGTAGCTCACATTCTAGAGCATGATTTCTGTCAAGGTCGATCTGGTTCATGTCGCCATTGCTTAGATATGCAAGGGAGAATAATAGCATTGTTTAATCATGGACTCTTTAACTTTGGTTGCTGCCCTTCGACCTGCTCTTCCCTCGGCTGCCACACTCCAACACGAAGGCAAGCAAGTGTAGCGATTAGGGTTCTCCACTTTTAGGGTTCTTTGCTTTTATAAATCCTTGTGGAGCTTTGATTTAGCCGCCCAAAGATTAGCAAACAGGATTATAGGGTTTCTTATGAGAAGCGCATATGCCTGAAGTATATAAATATCGGATTTTGACTACTTTTGTACTTTCCGCCGGATGACTGATTTTGTATTTTACGCATTAGAATTTTAGTGCAGCGTCTCATTGAGTTTATAATACACCGCTTCCCTTCTAATATAAACAAATAAATGAATGTTACAAGATACCAATATTCAGAATAATGTCAAAGTCCGCAAGGTTTTAGGGAGTCAAGATGTTGGGTGATGCGTATTATCATTTCACTTAGTACGGGAAGAACATATTATAAAAAAAAAGAACTTAAAATTTTAGACTTGAGGTGACTTAGAGTACAAGACATACTAAATATCGCATGTCTTTATTCAATGCCACGTACAAAGAGTTGGGAATGTTATTATCCTTGTTAAAATGCATTCATATGTCCTTTTGAAAGAAGAGCTAATATGGCCCCTTACGTGTTAAAACAAAAAGAGGGGCGAGTAAAGTGTAAGGGACCTTCATAATGTAGTGAAATAATAATTTACTTGTCACGGGCCATACATGAAGTTTCCAATAAATTTATGGGGAAACAAAATATCTCACCTAAAGCCTCACGTGAACACCATATGTCAAGCCTCTTTAGCTATCGTGGCAAGCTTCAAGTTAGATTCTTCTTTCAATAAGGAAGAGGGGAACATATTCTCACCTTTAGAGACTCTTATGAATTAAATAATTAGTATAAGAAAGAGGTCTACTCTTATTCATATAAGGAAGAGGTCTACTTTTAGTAGAAATTATTTAGAAAGAAATAAAATCAAAACTCCTCCTTATTCGTGGCCCCCACCTTTCCTTATTTAAGGGAAACTAATAAAAAGTTAAATGTAAAGAACTAATGTATGATTATTTGTATATGTTATTTCTTAATTCTTAGTAATTATTTATTTTTATTTTTTATTTTTATTTTTAAAGAAATTACTTATTATATATAAAAAGGTTAAGTGAATAAACAAATTAATAGTAATATAAAATAAATATTAAAATTGTAAATTTGAAATACATTATAAATATCTTAGTTATTTTGTATTGGTATGTTGATGTTAAATGTTAGTGTAGATTTTACTAATTTTGTTTAAGTGGCTTAAAATGGGTAGGGCTATCGAGTGGAATAGTGTTTCGTTAATTAATTATTTGGGTTCTAGTAGGTCAAATTGATAATATTTATATGCTCCCCATGTGAGAACCTATTCTATGGAGGTCTAACAAGGACATTAACTATTATGCAAAAGTGAGTATAAACTTTTGGTTGGTAGTTAAGAGTCTTGAAAACCTTATGTTTGGAGTCAACCCAAAATCGTTTTCCTTTTGTACTCCACTCTCGAGCGATGTGTCAATGACAATGTTGCACAAGCAATGTCACCCAGTGTGTATTGCATGTACCATGCACATGTATGGTTGTTAAATGTTAATATATATAGTAATATTGCTTTTAAAAAAAAAGTTAGTTGTGTTTATCCCTAATGTTTATTTTGGGCATTACATTTATCAAGCCCTACAAAAAAGTTGGTATTACATCAACTGGATATGTACATGTAATGAAATTCAATCAAATAGGGAGTTATCCTTGGTTGATGCCTCAAATAAATCAAAATACTTATCAAAAGTACACATTTTGTCAAAGCCATTAATCAAATCAACTACTTGACCACATAATTTTTTTTATTTTAACATCTTTAGTGACTAGAATTATTAAAGCAACTTAATGCTCATATAGGGAGAAAATAAATAGATGTTATAATGACCACCAATGATTAAAGAACATAGTTTTTATTCTTTTCATCATCATTAGATATGAGTATTTACTAAGATCAAAATGTTACTTCAATGATTTTGCATGTAAAATAAATAATTGACCCAATACATTCTAGTGATGAATTTGATAATGAAATTACCAAACTATCAACAAAATTGCCACTATGTAAGAAACAAATGAAAAGGTGAAGGACTAAATATATTAATGTGATCAATTAGTAAGATAGATTAGGGTGATCCCACAATAATGGGTTACACTTTTTGGCCAAACTTAATATTGAAATCAACATTTTTCACTAGATCTTCACTTTCTTACACCTATAGTAGCTAAACCATTAAGAATTTGAAGATGAAGCAAACTAGTGATATGTGAGATTTTTGTGTAGATTCTAATTATATATTTTTAAAAAAATTAAAAATAAATTGTAAATCCTTTTATGTAATTTTTAATAACTTATTTTTTCTACTAAATAACATTTTTAAAAAGTGATGTTTACTTTGTAACACAACTTTTTTAATAGAAAGGATACAATTCTAATTTTTAAAATATAGATTTGTCACACCAATATCTAGTGCATGGATATTTTTCATAATTTTTTGTTGCATTTTTTTTAATTTATTTTCTAAGTCAAAGTAATTATAATTTAGATAAAGGCGTATTTCGTAACACAATTTTTTTGTATGTATTTGAATTAACTTATTTTTTTGTTGTTGGAATAAGGACATCAATATCTAGTGAATCTGTATCTTTTAGAATAATTTTCTCTATTTTCCTATTTTTTCGTATGTGTGAAACAAAGACCTTGGTGTTCATTGAAAAACCTACATTCACAAGAAATAAAAATAAATATAATAATCAAATTAAATATATAATTAAAAAATATACTTTTTGGGAAGATTATAATAAGGGCTACATACTTACAAAACATAAATTTTAAATGGATTAATTTGATCCCTTAAAAGGAAAATCAAAGTGGTTTTTTATTAGCATTTTGATAGGTGTAGAGGAGACTCCATTATAGGTATGGTTTAAAACTAGTGGGGTTATATCCAAGGGGGTTTGATCTAAGGGGGTTTGATCAAACCCTCTTTAATTAAAATCCTTTAAATGAAACCTTTCAAGGCTTAAATCATTATATTTTCTAAAAATATGTGATTTCAAGAAAAATTCAAGATGTCCTAGAAAGTGTAACCCATTATTGTGGCAACACCCATTATAAAACACATTATAAATTAAGAAATATGATAATATGGAGAAATACAAAGAAAATAGTGACAAAATGTAGGAGATAGTAATTGAAGATAATCCAACCATTAATAATGATGAAAGTCATCTACACATTGAATTTAAACTTAAACCATACCAATAAATTATACTAGGATTTGAATTAGATATTTAAAGGGTATTGAAAAATTAAGTAATGATATACAATTTACTAGATTCCCTAGTAGTTTCAAACATATAATATTGCATGAAAAATGTTCCCTGCATAATACAAATGAGCATGGAAAAGTTACATGTCTCAAAGTAATTATAAAGTTGGATATGAATCTTAGGTAAATGATGAATAATATAACTAAAAATGAAGAATATTCAATGAGTTTATAATGATTAATTCAAAGACAAGGACATGCATTAGTTCAACTAAGTGAAGAGGTTTATGAAGATATTTCAATGAATAGTAGAAGAAAATCATCCCAAAACTATCAAAAAGTAAAACATGAGAATATCAACTGAGTGTGATTTGAATGACCCTTTCCTAGAAAACTTTAAAAATTATGATAAATTTTGGTTTGAAGAAGTGACAACTATGAGAAATTAGATATCACTTCAAAACATAACATTATGATAGGGAAATATATTGATGGTTCAAGTAAAGATAAAAATATTGATGATATTTGATTCCATATTAATATTGATTAGAAATAAATATTTATGCTTTCTTTATAACTATTTAATTGAAGAATGATTTGTTGATTCAAATTTAGATGATGTAATATTGATTATAATTATTTTTCATGATGTACCTAATGAACCTACCTATATGGATCAAAGAATGAATATTGAGGATAATTACACTTACAATAGACATATTTCTCTAATGGATGACATCATGAAACATGAGCTTCCTAAACATTCCCTTTTCATTCATCATATTTTTCATATTTTAATGAAAATCTTGATACATCTTATACTATTAAAACAAATTATAAAAATATGTTACAAAAAGAAAACCTTTATATCTATTATATCTATTATATGATGATTAATCAAAGGGTTTTGTATGATAAAACTTCAAAGTAAGTAAAGAAATAAACTCTTCTTATTTTTATTTTTTAAATATAGATATTCAAATGTTAGAACATATAGATGGATCTAACATGGGGAAGATGGGTTTACCCATCATTTTGATCTTCATGAAAATGTCTTACACCATGAACCCAAGTGGTATATAACCTTCCCTTTAATGAATTTAAAGACAACTAAGTTCCTTAGGATTGCAACTACCCAAACCAAGTTACTACTTAGAAAATGATAATAATGAAAGATATGGAATTTTCCTTATTCGTATATGAACTATCGAGCTTGTGTTTGGGTAATTAGAATACCTAAATTTTTTGGGTTTTCTTTTAAATTTTATTTTTGGATTTTCACTCTTTTGGCTTTGGTTTTTGGTTTTTGGTTTTATTTATTTTTAATTTCTTGAGCGTGAATATTTTGTGACCTTATATGATGGGGGGCCACACCTCCCAAACCCATAAAAATCACAACAGATACCAACATATAAGATGCAAATAGAAAAAAGACTCACTTTCAATTATTTTCAGAAAATGAAATTGCAGATTCAAAACTTACATGCTATAGCCTCATGGGCTTGATTTATTACAACAAAATCAACTCTGAAAAGAAAATCTACTATTCAGAGCCACAATTTGCACTATTAGGGCCACCTTCTACAACCCCCACTTAACCCTTTTTATTTTCCCCAATAACCGCCCCAGAATGTTCTAGAAGGTTCATATTCCCCTTTTGTTTTAGCGCCAAGAGTCTCGCCGTTTGATTTCTAGCCTAGGAAGAAATTTTAATGAAATTCACTTTTTAGAGGGTCAACTTCATGGGGCCATAACTTTTGATTTGGGTGTCTGATTTGCTATTATTGCATATCGTTGGAAAGCTCTCGATGAGCTCTACAACACATGAACCCACTGTAGGTTGGTTCGGCCACCTTTTGAGTTGTTTCAGGGCCTCTAAAGTTTTATATATAAATTTGAAGCTGCATTGGAGAAATTTTTCAAGATGAAAAATTTAATTTCTCCCAAACCATGCAGGGTATTGAGGTGATTCTTTTGTGACTAGAAATTTTTTTTAGCTTTGCTCCTTGGGGTAAATTTTCACATCCATATGAGCTAGTTTAGGCTGACTTACTAAAAATAGTAATTTCTCATTTTTCACTATTTTTGACACCTAATAGTCTCATACCCATTAAGTGCCATCATGGGACTCAAAACAACTAAAGAAAATAAAGATTTTTTTTTGGGTGATGCAAGATTGCCCTACACTGTTGGATGCTCCTACATCAGACACCTAGGGTAATTTGAAAAGTGACCCTGTCACTTCTCAAAAGTTAGAGGGAAACCAAGATGGTTAACCTTAGCATTAGACAACCATGATGAATCTTCAATAGGCCTTCCTTTCCATTTCACCAAGTACTTTGCATATTTCTTGTTTCTCGTGCTTCTACCCACATGACTATCTAGGATTTCTTCTATCTCTTCCTTCTCTAAAGTAGGTGTTGGAATTTTCAACTGTTCATTTATCGAACCCTCCTCTATATCACCTTCATGACACTTTGTCAAATCAGCAATGTTAAACACAAGAGAAATGTTTATTCCATTAGGAAACTCTACCTCATAAGCATTTCCTGAATCATGCTTCTTCAAGATCTTGCATGGTCCAAACTTCTTCATCTTTAATTTGTTGTATGTACCAACTAGAAACCTTTCCTTTCACAAATAAACCATGACTTCATCTCCTATCTGGAACTCCTTATAACTCTCTTTCTTATTTTCCTAAGCCTTATATTGTGAGTTCATCTTATTGATATGTTTCTTCACCTCTTCATGCACATTCTTCAAGTGCTCAACAAAATCTTCAGCCTCAACACTACTCTTCTCCCCCTTATCCATCTTTCTCAGTTCAGAAGTAGTTTTTGGACTACTTCCATATACAATTTGGAATGGTGATTTACCAGTGTTCCTATTGATAAAATTATTATAAGAAAATTATGCCTATGGTATAATCAAATTCCATCCCTTATGCTTATCTCGTACTAAGCATCTTAGCAGGTTACCCAAACTCCTATTCACGACCTCTGTTTGTCTATTAATATGTGGATGGTGTGCAAAACTAAACTTCAAATATGTCTTCAACTTCTTCCATAATGTCCTCCATAAATAACCAACAAATTTGGTATTTATGTCTAAAACTATACTCTTTGGTAGACCATGTAGTCTCACCACCTCTTTGAAAAAAAACTCTACAACATGAATAACATCACTGGTCTTATGACATGGAATAAAATGTGCAATCTTTGAAAATCTATCCACCACCACAAATATGGAATCATGCCCTCTCTGTGTCCTTGGTAATCCAAGAACAAAATCCATGCTAATATCCTCACATGGCCTCTCAGGTACAAGTAATGGTTGATACAATCCAGTATTCTGACTTGTTCCTTTCACCATCTGACATACTCTATAACTTTGTACAAACTTGTTCACATCTTGTTGTAACTATGGCCAATAATAATTCTCACTGACAAGAGAAATGGTCTTATCTCGATCAAAATGTCCAGCCAATTCTCCACTATGCTTCTCCTTGATGAGATTCTCTCTCATAGAACTCCTTGGAATGCACAATTGGCTTCCTCTAAACAACATTCCATCTTGGATTAAGAAATCCAACCATCTCATCTTATCCAATGTAACGGGTTCCAAACAAGCCTTCCAAGCTTTTGCAAAGTCTGGGTCTTTTGGATACAAAATCTTGAGTTTATTGAACCCAACAATCTCTATATTCATTTCTATCAACAAATTTTTACTTCTACTCAAGGCATCTGCAACTCTGTTTGACCTTCCACTCATGTGCTTCAAAACAAATGTATAACTCTGCAAAAACTCAACCCATTTTAAGTGCCTTTGATTCAACTTTCCTTGACTACTGAGATACTGTAAAGCCTGGTGATTAGTATATAAAACAAATTCTTTTGGAAACAAATAGTGTCTCCATTTCTTTAAAGCCTGAAATATAGTATAAAACTCCTAATCATAGGAAAAATATTTCTTCTTGGAATCATTTAACTTCTCACTAAAATAGGCAATGGGCTTACCTTATTAACTCAAAACAACTCCTATGGTAGTGCCACTAGCATCAAAATCTACCTGAAAGACCTTACTAAAATCTAGAAGTGCCAAAATAGGTTGCTTTGTAACTTTCTTCTTCAACATATCAAAACTTTTGGCTGCTCCTGTAGTCCACTTAAGCTCTTTTCTATCCCCTCTCATCACTTCAGTTAGAGGTGCACAAATACTACTAAAATTCTTAATAAAATTTCTATAAAAACTTGCTAGACCATGAAGTGATCTTACCTCTGTAACATTCCTCAGGGTAGGCCATTCAATGATAGCTTTCACCTTCTCTAGATCCATTTTAAGACCCTCTGCTGAGAAAAAAATCCTAGATACACCAACTCTCTCTTGACAAAACTACATTTCTTCAAATTAATAAACTCCTCCTCCCTTAGCTTCTCAAAAACAATTCAGATATGAATCAAGTGCTCCTCCAATGTCTTACTAAAAATAAAAAATATCATCCAAATAAACAATAACAATTTTTCCTAAAAATTCTTTCAATACCTCATTCATAAGCCACATAAATGTGCTTGGTGCATTGGTTAGCCCAAAAGGCATGAATAACCATTCGTACAAGCCTTCCTTGGTTTTAAAGGTTGTCTTCCATTCATCTCCTTCTCTAATATGGATCAGGTGATATCCACTCTTCAAATCTATCTTCATGAAGTACTTAGCTCCACTCAAACAATCCATAATGTCATCCATCCTTGGCAAGGGGAATCTATACTTGATGGTGATTTTTTTGATGGCTCTAGAATCTATACACATCTACCATTCCCCATCCTTCTTTGGTGCTAGTACTGTAGGTACTATACATGGACTCAAACTCTCTCGAATCAATCTTTTCCGCAACAACTCTTGCACTTGTTTGTTCAACTCTTCGCTCTCTGTTGGAGTCATATGATGACCTGCCTTATTCGGAAAACTAGCTCCAGGAATCAAGTCCATTTGATGACTAATCCTTCTCACTAGAGGAAAATGTTTATGTATGTTATCATAAATAATAGCTTGAAATTCATTCAACAAATTTGAAACCTCTACAAGTACCTCAATAGTATATCCTTTATCAACTCTATGGATTAATGCAAAACACATATGCTCATGCTTCATACCTTCTAGGAACTTTCTTCCATCAACCAAACAAATTCTTGCATTACTACATACCTTTTCCTCTACCTTTTTCAAGGGCTTCAAATTACGACGAACCCCATCATTTGTCAAAGAATAGGTGTTGGCATGTCCATCATGTACTGCTCGTCGATCAGGCTACCATGACCTACCTAACAACAAATGACAAACATCCATAGGCATAATATCACACAAGACCTCATCATGGTAATTTCCAATCTTGAACTTTACGAGACATTGTTCATTTACCAAGGCTTTATGATCCTTTTGCAACCAAGCAATCTGGTAGGGGTTTAGATGCCTTCTTCTCATCAACCAAAACTTACTAACCATTTCTTCTGAAACAAAGTTATTAGTACTACCTCAATCAATAATAACATTACAAAATTTAGGTGCACACTTACATCTGGTGTGAAATAAATTCTTCCTTTGAGTTGGTTCCTTCTCCTCATTTAGCAAGGCTCTTCTAGTAACAAGAACCTCTCGTCTTTCTACTTCCTCAAAATGTGAAGACTTAGCATATTCATCTACATGTGCAACTCGTGCATTACCCTCAGGTCTTCTATTTGTCCTTCCTTGATGTTGAGGACACTCAAGATTTATGCCCTTCTCCACACTAGAAACAAGTTCCACGAAAGCCTCCTCTTCCCGACCCTCATCCAGATCTTCCTCTTCCTCTTTGCTCTCCATTATTTTGATCACGAGGATGGTAGGTGTTATCTCCCTTCTAGTTCTGGTTGCTATTGGAGCCTTCACCCTTCTTTTGATCTTCATTTTGACCTCCACTTGACTGTCCATTAGTATTTCTCCATGACCTTCACTTTGTTGTTTGTTCTCAAACCTCTTGTTCAGTCGTTCTTCAACCTTTAGAGAAAATTGATAAGCGTCCTCAATGGTGGTCATTGTAGACATTCAAATTATCATGATTGATATCGTGCACTCAATTATGATTTACTAACATTAGTTCTCCTTGAATCACTTCTTTACTAACCAATTAATTGAATAATTCTTATTTAATTAATTCGTCAAGATTCCTCCGTTAATTAAATAAATCAACTTTATTTGATTAAATCATAATTCCTCTTTGGTTAAGTAAATCAATTTTATCTAATCAAATTCTAATGTTCCTCTTTTGATTAAATAAATCCTAAAGTCATCTCCTTCAAATTGAATAAATTAACATTTATTTGATTTAAATATAATGTTCTTCACTTAATTGAATAAATCAAAATGTATTTAATTAAGATACTAATCTTCATTATTCCTCCCATTTGATTTAAATAAATCTAAAAATCTAAATCAAATGTCATATCAACTAATTCCATCTAAAGTTAATTAAATCCTAATTAACTCTAACTCTAATCCTCAAATCCTCTAGCTTTTGTAACTTGCACATATAAATCAATTTGTTTGATTTATTAATTCTTCTATTTCCATTCAAATGTGGCATCTCTTTGGAATATTCCCTCAATTTGAAATCTCCCTCCTAAAAGGACTTGTCCTGCAACATGGCATTTATAACTCTTACATGCCCTTTTTCTTGAGCCAAGTGGCATTAACTCATCTTTCAACTCTTCCTCCACAAGCCATCTTTTGAATTTGAAATTCCACCTAATTGCATTAATTTGCACATTTATCAAAATGTGCTCTACCTCTCTTCAATAGCATGTTGAAAAGTGGCACAATGCCATTGGTCTATGTTTAATCTCACATCCTTCATATTTCTCACTTCTCCATCCTTCTTTTTGTAATGCCCCACCATGTGGACCCCAAAGGACAAAAAAATACCGCACTATTTTTTTTTTTTGAAAGGGAAACATTGCATAAGATGAATATGTACATACATTACATAAAGAGCAACTATGCATTTACAAAGTCATCTATGTCCTCTGGGGTACACTTAACGATAATTATGAAACCTAAAATTTTACCAAGACGAAAGTGAATAAAAACCTAGATTACATAATGATGACATTCAACCATCCATGATCAAAAGAGAGGAAAATATATTCATCATTTTATCTCAATTCAATTCATAGTTCCATAATACAATTGTGGAGCATATTTCCACATATAAAACCCATCATCATTACACTAACACATTACATAATGCTTCCCTTATAACAACAGGAAGAGTACATCAAGTACAAGAATAATTACATCAATGAAGAATAATGTACAAGGTGAAGAACATTCTTCAACCAAGTGAAGCTCAGGAAAATTTGCATCTGCTTTTGCAACACAAACACAAAGTGGGAGCCCAATGGGGTGCATAGCACATTCCACCTAACCACGTGGACCTGAAGGCCCACCCCCCATGCTAGGATTTGACAGGAAAGACCCACGACCAAGATAGACAAGCAAAATGATCACAAGAACAAACCACAAGGTCAACCAAAACATAACATACATCAATCTCAATGACCACATACAAGGTGACAGCTTCTAGAGGCATACAAAGGAAAGCAAGGGATTCTATGACACCAATAGTCATATACTCCCAACTGAGGGGTACACAAATACATGGGTTCCCAGAGAAACTCACATCGAGGCATGGATTATAAACTCATCAACACAAAAAATAAATCAATTTAGTAATCAATGAATTAGGAGGACGCAAGAAATCAGACTTTAACCTCCCAACACCATTTCATGCAATGAAACTTGAAAACATATTGCATACTCCACTTGTTTAAACATTCCTTTTCAATTTGATAAATAAACTAACTTAATAAGAACATGAAAGGATTAATCATTTGATAATGACCTAACTTCAATATTTACTTTTTTTTTTAATTGTAACACTCAAATAAATCAAAGCTCTCCTAGTTATTTTGGATTATTAGATGTTCAAGAATCACATATTTTATGATTGTATTGAAATTATTTAATTAAATAAAGAGCTTATGAAAACCTACAATAGGTATACCATGAGATTAAAATTTCCTAGCCTATACTTTTTTTACTTCAATTAATAGATTTAATTTAAAATTTAATATATACTTTGATTATTATAAGCTAAATAAATTTAATTAAAATCTAACATAATAATTTATCTACAAATCACAGATCTAATATTAAATAAATTTGTAAATAAATTTAACTTAAATAAACTAAATCTATTTTGAATGTATCCGAAAATAAATCAAATTTTAAATGTTCCTGTCCAATAAACACAACACTTATTTACATTTTCCAATAAACACAACACTTATTTACATTTTAACCGGCGGTGCTGGCCGACGCGCCCTTTTGGGACGGGGGAGACTAGAACTCATAAAAAGATCACTAGGGCCCCCGCCAAAAATATTTAAAGAACTATAATCCTAATATTCTTGAGTAATTAAATTTTCATGGAAAAATAGTAAATGTTAAGAGCACAAAATTCAATTTTACTCTTTACTATTCATTCACTCAAACGTGAACATCATCCAACCTTACTAAAGATAGTGTAAAGCATAATTAAATGATCAACTATAGTTAAATGCATTTCCATCATAATGTCTTTTAAATAGATAAGCACTATAAAACCTAGAATATGTAACCCAACATATTTTTTATTAATTTAGAAACCCTAACTTATACATTTGATTACCTCAAACTAATTAAAATTAAAATATAACCTATACCTTAACAAAAAATGTTCCCTAATAACCTTTTCAATTCATTTACCTACTTAAACAAATAATTCATATTTGTAACAACAGATACCAACATAGAAGATCTAAGACAAAAAAATGACTCACTTTCAATTATTTTCAGAAAATGAAATTATAGATGCAAAACTTACATGCTACAACCTCATGGGCTTGATGTATTACAATAAAATCAACTCTGAAAAGAAAATCTACTATTCGAAGCCACAATCTGCACTATCAGGGCCACTTTCTACAACCCCCACTTGACCCTTTTTATTTTCCCCAATAACCACCGTAGAATGTTCTAGAAAGTTCATATTCCCCTTTTGTTTTGGCGCCAAAAGTCCCATTGTTCGATTTCTAGCCTAGGAAGAAATTTGAATGAAATTCACTTTTTAGAGGGTCAACTTCACGGGGCCATAGCTTTTGATCTAGGTGGCCAATTTGCTATTAGTGCATATTGTTGGAAAGCTCTCGACGAGCTCTACAAAATGTGAACCCACTGTAGGTCAGTTCAACCACGTTTTGAGCTATTTTGGGGCCTCTAAATTTTTATATTTGAATTTGAAGCTGCATTGGAGAAATTTCTTGGGACAAAAACTTAAATTTCTCCCAAACCATGCAGGGCATTGAGGTGATTCTTTCGCGATTAGAATTTTTTTCTAGCTTTACTCCTTGGGGTAAATTTTCACATCCATATGAGCTCGTTTAGGCTGACTTACTAAAAATAGTAAGTTCCTATTTTTCACTATTTTTGATGCTTGATAGTCTTAAACCCCTTAAGTGCCATCATGAGACTCAAAACAACTAAATAAAATAAAGAAAACAATTTTTTTTGGGTGATGCAAGATTTCTCTACACCATTGGATGCTCCTGCATCATTATATCTCATTTATACCTCTATTTTTATAATTTATTTTTAAAACCAATTATTTTTTACTTGACAAAGTCGAAAAAGACATACGAAGGATCAATATATGTTTCTTATATGCCATGGAAAATAATATTTTCCTCATGGATTCATGATGAATAAATTTTCATGATATAATTTTGGGAATCTCTATTTGAATATTAGATTAATTTTTTATTCTTAGGAGGAATTTAGCCAATTTAAAAATATATCTCACACACCTTTTTCATCCATCACTATATAGAGATACTAATATTCTTGAAGTATATATGGAAATACAATTGTATTCAAGGTATAAGTATAATTAATTACTTAAAAGAAAGGAAGATTGATTACCATAGTGGACAAAAACCCAAAGGTAGAATTTAGTATTTACAATATGAGGAAAGGAAAAATAAAGAAAAAGGGTAAAGGAAGAAGGAAAAGAAAATTAAGTACCTCATTCATTCTTAGTGACTCAAGTAACTTTGTTAGGGTTATAGATGCCCAAATGATAGAAGAGCTATGCCTTGAATTGGATTGGAAGTATATTTTTTAGGGCTATAGGCACTTGGATGGTAGTAGAGGTATGCCCAGGTAATCAACAAGGGAATGTCTAATGATACACACTACACTATCTAAAGATGATCTTTACCTAGTAAATTTAAAAATTTATAAAACTTGATATCTAAAATAATTGTAGTCATGTATGTAGATTAAAGAAAGAAAATGAATCATGTGTACACACCCAAGTGAGAAATATATAGTTATTATCATAAACTTTCTCTAGCTTAATTTTTGTGTTAACATTATTATGCACATTTGGATGCATTGGTTATTGAATTTATTCTCCAAATATTTTTTCATCCTAATTTTATTGGGAGTTGATTAAATATAGTCACACCAATAAAAATAGTGTGAATGCTTAGCTACACATATCATTATGACCCTAAGAATTAATGAATATTTTTTATTATTACATTCTCAGGTCTAATCTCATAGTATGCTTTTGAGAAGCCCACTTTTTTATTTTATGAAAGGGGATTTTTTTGTGACCTATCACAACACACCCCCCATTTTTTTTGGGATCTTAGTGCTTGATCTATAAATTATCATTTTCATAATATTGGTGTAATGTTTTTAATTCTTCTTTACTTTTATTATATTATGACATGAATAAATTTTGTAACATTGAAATGTCATAGATTTCTTAAGTATTTTACGCTTCATCATTAAAAGGGTGCATTTTCCTATTAGGAGGTCATATTATTTTAAATTTTGTAAAAGTTATTAAGTTCCTATTGCTAAAGTGCAAAGTGAATTTGAAACCCCTAAAATCCTTTTCCCTTATAAATTATAAATTAATTTTGAAACCTTGAAGCCCCTTATACTTTACAAAGTGCAAATTGCTTTCCTTTTCTAAATCTTAATGGGGGTTTATTACAAAACCACCTTGAAAATATAAAGTTGGTTGGGGGTGCCATTAATGGAACATATGTGGATGATAAGAAAAATATAAATGATCTAAATTCCATGTCATTTCATCTTCTCTTAATAATATTTTCTCTTTGACACTTTAGAATCCAAAAAATTCAAACTATTTGATGGAAATTTAGGCATTATTTTAGGTTTTTCTCTCATCTTCTCATCCATTTATGTTATTTTTAGTTTACGGTTGAATTTTTAGATTTCAATCCTAGTTTACAAGTGGAAATATTTAGTTTCTATAAGCAAATCATGCTTAATCCCTTGTAATTTCTTTTATTATTGTTTATGATTGTTGTGATCAACATAGAGTAAAGAAAAAATATTAATTCTATAGCTATTTTTTTTGACGAATGCCTAACCCTTGGATCTATTGAACTCCATGTCTTAGTTTATAGGATTTTTCACTCAGCTTCCACTAAAAACCCTACTTCCTTAGCTTTAAAATTTCTTGTTCCCTAATGGTAATCATACATTTGAAAAAATGTTTTTGATAAGATAAGCAAAATGTATAGTGTGTTGTACCCTTTACACAATGAGCCTTAGGGGCCAAAAAGGATTACCAAAACTGTATACCAGCGGAGACACCACAGTATCACAATAGAACACGAACAACTCTTGGATAGCAGAACCAATGTTATACAACTTGTAAAATATTAAAAAATGTTATATTACAATATTTTATTCAAAAATGATTTAATTTCATTATTTTTTTATAAATTTTATACAACTTGTAAAATATAAACCAACTCTAAAACTTGATGCCATATTTCATTTTTTTGGAGTTGACAATTTATAATAGCTTACATAAAACATACTAGTTGTGGGCTCCATTCAAAACCCACAACCAATTTGTAACTTGCAAGTAGTTGCAAATTAATTCTATAATTTGTTGAATTTTGGTTCAAACCTAAAAATTCAACATCTTTACAAGTTCAAAAGGTTACAACTTGCAATCAAACCTTGAGCTTTGGTTGTATCTTAGAAAACAAAAATACTATATTTTTTATTTCACTTAAAACTTGCAAGAAAACTCTAGATTCTAATAGGCATCACACTTCCTTTGTATTTTGTAACTCAAAAATAGAACAAAGTATTCCTTAGGCTTGAAACCTAGCTTGCAATGTGTAAACCATGACTAAAATTTGAAATTTAGTAGAATAAAAAATAATCATTTACAATATTTTAACACTTAGGTACTATATTGGAATTTCAAGGGTGCCTCTCCCTTTAAATTGGCATTTTCAAGGCCAATTTGGAAATTGTGTTCGATAATGTTCTTAAAATTTAGTCGATATTTTGCAATTGCTAGGTTTTGTTATTCAGGGTTGTCTCTTCAAGGAATCAAAGGTGTGGGTGTTGTCGTTTGGTTCTCATTGTGCCCGGTAACATGCTTCGAGGGTTTTTGCAGTTCCATCATTTGTCCCATGTTTAGTGGTGCCATAATGGAATACTATCTTAGGAATTATAGAGCATGGTTTCTAGTGCTTCCATGGGAACAACCATTTTTTGGGTGCATTGAGAAAGATCATCTCCTACAAGTGTTCAAGGTAAACTACCAGGTATGATCCACAGTTGCATAAAATCCATCTTAGCGGATGAGATTCTACATCCATAGACATAGTGTATGAATTTCCTACCCAATCTTGTGTCCATTTTCATTTTAAATATTGTGGATTTGGTTCAAATATTTCCAATAGTGTAGATCATAGCATTCAAAGTGGTAAATGATTTTTTCTTGGATAACAATGCCTTGTTGAAAAGAATTCAGGCATACGACCTTTGACAAGGAGAAGGATATTTTGGTGACCTTTTCCCAAGGGAACTATTTGTTGCACAAATAGAGGTATATGTGGATATTTATGAGGGAGTAAAAATATATTTTGAGAATTATTCGTCAAACTATTTGTACAAAGCTCTCAATAGGTACCACTTTGAGATTGGAGGGGAAGTGGTAAATAGCTTCAAGAAAAAGTATCATGCTCAGTCCATTTCGATTTTGCATTAGTGGCCACCAGGTCCTTAATCAAGGACTCTGTTACCACTTCCAAAGGAAAAAAATAATCTTTAGCAAGTTCCAAATATAAATATCATGGTACACTCATAGGAAATTATGGATAATCAAGTTCATGTAGGGGTATGTGTAGGATCATGTGATGGGCCAAAAAGTGGCGATATGATGGGCCTGTTGTTGATGACTTTTTTTTAGCCAAAAATTGATGAAATGAAAAGGGTTTTTAAAGGATATTCTTAGCTTTCCACCAATATAAACTATTCTTTACTTTGAATTTAATAAATAATTATTATTCATTTTCTATTTGAATTATGACTAAAGTCCTGATTGATAGGCTGATTGAAAAAAATCTATAGCTTTCAAATGGTATCACATATTTTGAATCTAAAACATGCATAAAATTCTATGCTTCACATAATATAGGATTAAAAAAAAAATTATTTCATGAAGTTTTGACCAAGTTAAGGTGGTTAGACATACGATGTTTTATATTTTTTAAAAGTTTAATAAAAAATTCATAATTAATTATTTACTTGGAAAAAAATTATAAAAAAATATGCATCACATCCAGACATGAGTCCTCTACTTATTTATAAGATATTATAAAAAATAATTATCATTTTATTGTGGTTAGGGTGGTCAGACAAACACTTCTTATTTTTTCCCTGAAATTTAAGTACTACTACATTGAAATTTTAAATTTTCTCCAAATAATTTTTTATTTTTTAAAAATAAACCTAGTAGTTTAGAAACTACATTCAATTTTCTACAGATTCTATTCTTACATATTTTTGAAATAATATAGATAACTTATTCAAATTTTTATGTCAAGTTGCCTAACTTTGATTTTTTTGAAATTTTCACCACTTAAGGGCCTGTTTTTTCCATGATGATCCTACACATACTCGTAGCAGCACAAGAGGAGAAAGGGGAAAATTCAATCCAATGCCCTCGCGGGGGATTCTAACCTCTACAACACGACGAATTCCTATTCTCACTTTTTTGGTTTCAATTGTCATCTTCCATGCCTTGTAAGGTCCTAAATTTTGGTAATCTGGTGTAATTTTTTGGATGGCAGCTGGGGTGAAGTAAATCAAACACCATGTAAACTTTCAACTAGCATTAAATATTCCTATATAAGGCTTCTATGTAATTATCTATTTATGTTAATATAATATATAGGCTTCTAGCCTTTTTCCCAAAATAAAAATAAAAATCACTTAGGTACTATAAAGTTGAATATGTTAAATATTAGAAATCATAAAAAGTACGTGATTCAACATTGATTAATTAAAATTTGAATTTAATTGTGAAAAAGCAGAAAAAATATGGATAAATATATAAAATCGAGTATTAAATTAAATTAAATATTTCCAAGTATTTTTTTGTTGATTATGACCTCTTTTGCAAGGATGAAGTATGATTCCAAAGGGGTCATACTTCCATGAAATATTTTAATAGACCTAGTCAATATAAGAGACACAAATAAGTTGCCATGAAATATTTTAATAGTCTCGATCAACATAATAGACATAGACTTAGGAAATGTGGGTCTCAAAGAGTTTAATACTAGGATGGATATTAAGGATAATCCATCTATCAATACATAAAATTTAAAAGCTAGTGAATTTGTAGAAGATACAATATTTCAAGTCAATATACATTATAAATTTATAATAACATGTGCCAACTATTATAACCCAAACCAAAGAAAAATATAAATGTCAAGGGAAATACAAATATACTATATTGAGGAAATATTTGGTCTATAAACTAGAAATTTATATATATAAAGGTCTCTATGAAATCATGATAAAAATTTGGAGATATCATTAAAAGGTGGCTTTAGAAACCCAAATCCACCATTTCAAGAATTGCCAAGAGAATATTTAGGAGGGATTTCATAGAAGATGTAAATTATTGTATTTAACATTATTAAGAAAATTTATTTTAAAAGAAGTTATTAAAGAGATTTTGCAAACTTGGACATATCAATTCATGGTCAAAATATTAGCTAGGAAGAAATTCAATGAATGGGCTATAGTGATTTGTGACTCATTGCGTGATCAGTTCGCTAAGGTATCAAACTATGAGAAATTTTACATGGAACCATAACTATTATACACCCTTAATTAGAGGCAATAATTTTTAGGGTTTTAAATAGTGGGAGTTGTGGGTGAGGGTCAATAGAAAGTTAAATATTACCCCCAATTAGAAATTAAAGAAGCTACTTATTTTTTGTGAGAGTTAGTGATGCTAATGAGGGGGAAGAAATTAGGGCTTATCAAGATCCAAATAAACCACTAATTTTTTTCACACAAAATCACTATAATTGATGCAATTATGAGGGCCAAAAGATGCAAATAACAATCATAAATTGAGCCTAACTATTATAGAACCTATGAGGGGAGTTTTTAGAGCACAAATAGGTGTGTACCTTGCTGCAAGAAGCCTATTTTTAGGGCACAAAGGACTCATTCGCCTTTAGTGGCAAATGGGTCCCTATTAGGGTTTTTGAAACTATGATCTGGGTTATTTTCCTTGATGTCTGCACTCTCATATTCTTGGTTGTTAGCTCTTGAAAACTTTTATTTAATTTTGTAGCTTCAATTCTTTGTTCTTGCACTTTGAAGGTCAACTTTGTAACTTGATAACTTTGACAATTTTGCTCTAAACTTCTTCTTCACTTGATCTTCAACTTGAAAATATGCAAACACACATTCAACGAAAGGAAAACTTGTTGATTGTTAGTAAATAAGGGTTTTCCTCAGTCAAACCACTTTTAGGTAATTAAACCAATGGATGAAACTGAAGCATGAAACATGAAATATGAAATGATGATACCTTGGATGCTATCTTGGAGTATAAAATTGCAAACTAACATGAAGTGGACATGAAGAATGTAGATATTGATCCTTGAATAAGATGCAAATAATTCTTGCAATAGATCCTCAATGCTCTACATCAACTTTCTTAGCTCAACAACATGCATGAATGCACTAAACCCTTGTCATGATGAAATGATCTTGAATTGCTGCAATAAACTTCAATAATCTGCCCTTGAATGACTTGGAAATGCTCTTGTGAACTCTATAATGATCTTGTAAATGTACTCTTGAGTGTTCATGAAAATCTAGGATTAAAATATGTGAATTAACCCCTTATTTATACTAATTTAAGATATTAACCCTAAAATTCAAATAATTCAAGCCAACACCAGATTTGAAAATAAACATTATTAAATTCTCGCTAAAATGAAATTCAAAAAGGGGGTCCTCATTAAGGGAGGACCCATTCGCCACCTAGGGCGAATGGGTCCTAGCACTAATTTCTAGGACCTTTATTTTTCCCAATTAAATGTTATGTAATTTGAATTGTGGGTGTCAGATAGATCTTTAGGAGGTGTCATAGATAAGCCTTAAATTTGAATTAAAGGGGCTAATTAACTCCAATTAACCATAATTAATTAAGAAGACCCTAGATAAGTGTTAAAGTGTGTTACAACACTTTACAACACCTAAATAAGGTACACATTAAGTTCATTTTAATAAAAGGGGCCCCAAGATCAATGTGAATGTGTTACAACACATTACAACATTAAACCTAGGAAAAATTAATTCAATGACAAATTTTCCCAAATCAAGTAAGGAAAACAAATACCTTTTCTGTTACTACATGTTTTCCCCACTTTAGTGCAAGGATGACCCCATATCAAACTCACATTAAAGTAGACATTCAAGACACTTAAGTATGCAACAATAACAAAGTTACATGATCATACCCTATTAAAGGCCATGAAAAAAAAAGAAAAAAAAGGATCAAGCACAACCGTTCCAACCTCATGTATAATGGGGTTTTTGTCCATAACGTATGTTGCTCACTCTAGGGTAGTGGAACCTCAATCTATCCACTAGGTGAGTTATCCCAACGAAGTGGAAAATGAGAGAATGATATTAGCCTCTCATACCCTACTAAAGTTATCCTCCTGAAAACTTTGATAAGGCACCACAATGTAATTCTTTTTATAAATGCTTTTGTAATGTATGTAAGTTTTTGTTAAAGGGTATTTTTCCTTGTTCATGTAAATGTCTTCTTCTTAGGGAGCATTGTGCCTACTGTCTCCAAGAGAGGAGAAGTCAAGGCTATCAAATCATCACTCATGGGATGCATCATTCACATGATGGCATGATGGTAGATCATACACTCTTGGAGGACATCAAACCTAATAACACCACCAAGAAGAGGACACATCACAAGAAAAAGGAAAAATCACACCATGAAATTTTTCTGAAAGATGTCATCAATGTATGCCCCCACTTTAAAGCAGTTGCTACAAAATTACTGTGAGAAATTGCTTTAAACTAGCCAAATGTTTTGCCTAAGACATGAGAGATTTCCTCAAAAACCCCTATGCCAAGTCATATGTTTCCAAAAGAAGCCGCATCATGAAATAGGAAGGAAGGGTTGCCCCCACAAATACATTTTGATCTATGGATTTTGGGTAATTATGTCTTTGCTACAATATTTTCATAGAGAACAAAACTGTCATCATTCCCCAAATACCCAGGGTATGTGCAGGATCATGATGGGCCAAAAAGTGGCAATATGATTGATATGTGTAGGGTATGTGGCTGATTTTTTTTTACCCAAAATTGATGAAACGAAAAGGGTTTTTAAAGGAGATTCTCAAATTTCCACCAATATAAATTTATGCTTTACTTTGAATTTAATAAATTATTATTATTTATTTTCTATTTGAATTACAACTAAATCCCTGATTGATAGGCTGATTAAAAAACATCTATAGCTTTCAAATAGTATCACATTTTTTGAATCCAAAACATGCATCACATTCTATACTTCGTATACTATAGGATTAAAAAAAAAAATCATGAAGTTTTGACCAAGTTAAGGTGGAGGACATGAGTTTTATATTTTTAAAATTTGTAATAAAAATTCATAATTAATTATTTACTTGGAAAAATTACAAAATAAATGCATCACATCCGAACATGAGTCCTATAATTATATCTAAAATATTATCATTTTTTATTGTGGTTAGGATGGTTAGACAAACACCTACTTATTTTTCCCTAAAATTGAAGTACTACTACATTGAAATTTCAAATTTTCACCAAATAGATTTAAAAAAAAAACCTAGTAGTTTAGAAACTACATTAAATTTGCTATAGATTCTATTCTTACATATTTTTGAAATAATATAGATAACTTATTCAAATTTTTACGTCAAGTTGCCTGAATCTATTTTTTTTGAATTTTTCACCACTTAAGGGCTCATTTTTTCCATGATGATCCTACACATAGCCCTCATAGAACTGGAAGAATGACACAAAGAGAGCTAAAAAAATGAAAAATCATTTTGGGTCAACATGGAAGAGACCTAAATTTCTTGATGCCTTCTATCATCCCAAAAAGGAAAACACAAGACAAATGAAAAGATAAGAGAAAAGATTTTGGGTCGACATGGAAGAGACCTAAATTTCTCAATGCCTTGCATCATCCCGAAAATGAAAACACAAGAAAAATGAAATGATTATGACAAAGAGAAGAATGAAAGGTATATATAGAGGAATGCATAAAAACAGAGAGAGGTACATCAAAAGAAACAACATGGGGGATCACATTATGCACATGCAATTACATAAAGAAAACATGAAAAAGAAAAAGACTAGCAAGGCACATGCAATTCAACCTAAAGCAGGTCATCCACATCCCAATCTTGATTGGCATAAATGGAAGGAAAAAAGCTAGCCAAAGGGACAAGAGCAAGTGTTGAACTAAGAGAAACACCATGTTTAATACTCTTTTTAGGAGATTTGTCATTTTTGCTCATAAAAGAAGAAAACAATGTATTCAACTCAATATGCACTTGTTCATCAATCTTTTCAATGTCAATGTCATTATCTAGATTTATCACAATAGGAGGTCAAATAAAAATGTCCATGGAATGTTCTTGTTTATGCTTCAACGAGGTTATAGAGTTATCAAGCTAAGTTGCTTCAAGTAAGTTTGGATTCTAATTTTCTATGTTGTTATTTTCTTCTTGAGTTTGTAATGTACAAGCAATAGCATGTCGCCTACGCCTACACTCTCTAGCACTTTGATTCCTTTTCAATCTATTATCAATTTGTGTTTGTGTAAGAGTAGGTTTGTCAATCATAGGTTCCTTCTTTTCCTTGGGAGGAATAGAAGAAACAACAGAAGGTTGTTCAACCACTTTCTCTTTGACTTTGTAAATTTGTTTGACTCTAGGAGGGGAAATGAGATTGTTTGTGTTATCTCATGGTTTCTTGTAGGAAATTGTGGGAGGTTTTTCTATAGGTTGCTCTTGTATGTTTGGAAGGGATTTTGGTTTCATCATTGCTTCATAAAGGATAGGTGTTTCATTTATAGGTTGAGGCATGTTTCAAAGGGATAATTATGCTATTTTCCTTGCCTTGAACTTTTGATATGATTTGAAATATAAATCCTCACAAGGCTTGATAGGTTCCATAGGCTTGATCCAAAAGAAATCTATTGAAAAATTCCCTTGGGCCGATGCAGGACTAAATCCACTTTGATGCATAGTAAAGATATCAAATTTCCAAATGGAAACTTTAGAAATTTATGCACAATTGAAGGGACGACATTCATGGAGCTAAGCCATGGATAGCCTAGCTTCACATAAAATTAGTCCAATTGTGGGATGATGGAAAATGAGACAATTAATATTTTTGGTCCCACTTTTAAAGGGAAATCTATTGAGCCTATCGTAGGGAAAGTAGACCCATTATGTGTCTTTATCCATGATTTTTTTTTTGTATGTATCTTGATATAGTTGATGCAAATATAAGAATGCTTTAGTGATTACATTCTCACCACAGATGGGATCAATTAATATCCCATTAGTGGGCTTATCATTGATTCAACCAGCTATGTAAAGAGGACCATCAGGTGCACGCTTAAATATGTCATTTTGTGAGAAAACAATGTCAAGAGGCTTTTTACTTGAGCCCTTACAAGGTTTAGCTTCAATAAATGCTACCACTCTATCTACGGGATGTGGTTTTGTATGATCATCATTCATGTTAACATTTTTCTTAGTTTCACTAGGAGGATTGAATGTGGCATGTATATCATTATTGTTTTTCTTATTCCAATAGTTATGAATGAAGTGACTAAGACTATAGACAATTTGTGTTCCATTTCTAGTTTTAAGCACTTTCCTTATATTTTGTATGATGGGAACCAAGCTAATGTCTATGCATTCACTTAGAAGGATATGGGCTTGTAAGTTTTTAAATGTTTCATCTAGTTTGGTTAGGTAATCTAGTGAGATTTGAAGGGAAGTATACAAATATTGAGCCATGGAGGGTTGATTAACAACACTATAAAAAAGAGAGTCATAAAACCCAAGATCCACATGAGTGAGATATCATAGGATGACATGAGCCTCAAACTATGTCTTATAATAGCATTGCGAATAGGACACCAAGTTGTATAGCTCATGCAAGTTTCACAACCCTAGTGTGCAAACCATAAGTGGAAAGAGGGAATGCAACAACCTAGAGTGAAATGTAATTTTTAGATTCTAAGCAATGTAATTTATTGATTACACAATGCAATAAACTAAAAATGAAATGTTGTAGATGCAATTTTGAATTTTAATAATGCACTAAAATGAAGCAATTTAAGCTTAGAAATACAATGGATTTGATGAAACAACAAATCAGGAAATTGAAAAATGAAAGTAACAACAACCAATAGAAGCCTAAAATTGAGATTTTAATTTCCAGAAAATGCAGATCAATAGCTAATAGTGACTCATTCACTAGTAAGGGCGAATGAGTCCTGGTTAGGGTTTTATAAGATGTTTCTATGGATTTTAGGGTGATTTTTAATGCTTTTTCAGATGCTAGAAGGCTCAACTTTGACTTGATCAGGGACTCATTACCCAGTAAGGGTGAATGGGTCCTGGTTAGGTAATTTTAAACTATTTTTTAATGATTTTCAAGCTTTTAGTAATGTCTTTCAGTTCCAGGTCTGAGGCAGTGACTTTCAATTTCAAAATTTCCAAAAATGCAATGAAAAGATGAATGCAAGGACCTATGTTGAAATGCAATTTTATTTTTATTTTCAAATGCAAATAAATGAAATCTAAATGATATGCACAATGAACAATTTGTTTTTGTAGTTTTTAGATTTAGAGAGATGCAAAACAATGCAAATCTAAACCCTAAATGAGATGCAATTTTGAATGCAATGCACGAAACCCTAAATGAGATCTTAATTCAATGAAAATGAGATTCAAGTGAATGCAAGATCTAATCTAAGATGCAAAGACTTCAAAAATCAGAAAATTGCAATGTTGAGGTGAGGAAATTAGGGCTTATCAAGATAAAGATAAACCACTAAAATTATTCACACAAAACATGTGGCAACATTACAACAAAACAACAACAATAAAACTTTACAATACATCAAATCCAACCGGCTATCCTTCAACATATTAAGAGCACAAATGCCACAAGGTATAGAAGTCCCTCGATTTGAGAAATATGGTGGAAAAGGAGATCTTTTTAGTCATGTTTTTTCCTTCAAAGCCTTGTGTAGTGATTTTATTTTTGAAGATAAACTCTTGGATAAACTATTTCCTAGGTCCTTGAAGGATACCACTTTAGAGTGGTTCTATTCTTTTCCAAACAATTCAATTGGTTCATTCAATGAACTCATTGATTCCTTTTACAACCATTTCCATATTCACATGGGTCCTAATATGACCCTTGCTAATTTAATGACATGCAAACAAAAAGAGGAGGAGAAAGTGACCAAATTCATAGCAACATATCAAACACTTCATTCATAAGTAAACATTAAGATCCCTAATTCCAACCTTCAATGAATTTTTATTGCCAACTTACAAGATAAAATCCAAAGAAAACTTGGAATGTTGAGATTTCCATCGTTCACATAGTTATGTACTGCCCTTTGTGATTATCAAAATTTGACTTGCGGTCAAAATGTGAAAAATTTCCCTACTCGTACTAAAATTTTTGAATCTACAAATCAAAACAATTATCAACCTTTCAAGAAACAAGATAAGGGATTTTTACAATTGAATTCCCCTCAAACAAGTCAAAAAACTAATAATCAAGTGGCTGCTATAAAAACAACAACTCCTTTCAGGGAGAGGGATAGGGAGTTCACTCCTTTACTCGATAACCTTCATAATATCATGTTTTAGATCATTGACAAAAACATGCTTACATTACCTATTGTTAGAGAATGTTTCCATAATACACCATTGCCTAAAGAATTTTGAAAAAATGCTTATTGTCATTACCATCAACAAAATGGGCATGGTACAAAATATTGTGTCTTAAACATCTTGTGCAAGACCTTATTGATAATAATCAATTTCAAATTGGAGGTGTGAATGATCAAGGTAATAAGTCTATAGCCCCTCCTAATAAAAATTTGAAAATCTTTACAAATCCAATGCCTAAACACATTGTTTCATTTGTCGAAGCTAGCGAAACTAAGAATGATGTGATGAATGTTGGCATAGATGATGACAATTATGGATACTATTGAACAAAAAATCACACAAAGGAAGTGGTAGCATTTATCAAATCTAATCCTTGTAAGGGCTCAGCTAAAAATCCTCTTCACATTGCTTTCTCACAAAACTACATAATTAAATATGCACCTAATGGTCCTCTTTACATAATTGGCCGAATCAATGATAAGCCCACTAATGGGATATTAATTAATCCTATTTGTGGAGAGAATGTGATCATTGAAGAATTCTTATATGTGCATGAACTATATCAAGATACATACATCAAACTAAAATCATGGATCAAGATGCATAATGGGTTTGCTTGCCCTATGATAGGCTTGATAGATCTCCCCTTAAAAGTGGGATAAAAAAAATTAACTGTCTCATTTTCCATCATCCCATAATCAGACCAATTTCATGTGAAGCTAAGCTATCCATGGCTTCACTCCATGAATGTTGTCCCTTCGATTATGAATAAATGTCTAAAGTTTCCATTTGGTAATGATATCTTTACTCTGCATCATAGATGATTTAATCCTACATTGGCCTGAGGGAATTTTTCACTAGAATTATTTTTGGCCCAAGCCTATGGAATCTATCAAGCCTGGTGAGGATTTATTTTTCAAATCATATCAAAAGTTCAAGGTAAAGAAAATAGTAAAATTATCCCTTTGAAACATGCCTCAACCTATAAATGAAGCACCTATCCTTGATGAAGCAATGTTTGAACCAAAATCCCTTCTGAACATACAAGAACAACCTATAGAACAACCTCCCAAATTTTCCTACAAGAGACCACAAGATAACACAAACAATGTCATTGTCCCTCCTAGAGTCAAACAAGTTTACAAAGTCAAAGAGAAAGTGGTTGAACAACGTACTGTTGTTTCTTCTATTCCTCCCATGGAAGAGAAGGAACCTGTGATTGACAAACCCACTCTTACACAAACAAAAATTGACAATATATTGAAAAAGAATCAAAGTGCTAAAGAGAATAGGCATAGGAAACGTGCTATTTCTCATAGATTACAAAATCAAGAAGACAAGAACATAGAAAATCTGAATCTGAACTTACCTTAAGCAAAGTATGATGACTCTATACCCTTGCCAAAGCATAAACAAGAACATTCCATGGACATTGTTATTGTACCTCATGTTGTGATAAATCTAGATGATGAAATTGACATTACAAAGATTTATGAACAAGTACATGATGAGTTGAATACATTTGTTTTCTTCTTCTATGAGCTTAAATGAAAAATCTCCTAAAAAGAGTGTTGAACCTAGTGCTTCTCCTAGTTCAACACTTGCTCTTGTCCCTTCGGCTAGTTGTTTTTCTTCCGTTTATACTGAGATTGGGATGCAGATGATTTTCTTTAGGTTGACTCGCATGTGCCTTACTAGTATTTTGCTTTTTCATGTTTTCATTATGTGATTTCATGTGTGTAATGCGATCCCCAATGTTGTGTCATTTGATGTACCTTTCATTCTTGTCTCTGTCATAATCATATCATTTGTCTTATGTTTTCCTTTTGGGGATGATGCAAGGCATCGAGACATTTAGGTCTCTTCCATGTTGACCCAAAAGCTTTTCTCTTATCTTTTCATTTGTCTTGTGTTTTCCTTTTGGGGATGACGCAAGGTGTTGAGACATTTAGGTCTCTTCCATGTTGACTTGAAAGGATTTTTCTTTGTTTTCACTCTCTTTGTGTCATTCTTCCAATTCTATGAGTATTTGGGGATGATGATAGTTCCATGCTCTATGATAACATTATAGCAACGACATACTGATGGGCCAAATCCATAGGTCCCTTATGTATTTTTAGGGGTAACCCTTCCTATTTCATGACAACTTAGTTTAGAAACATATGACTTGGCATAGGATTTTTTGAGGAAAGCTCTCATGTATTAGGAAAAAAATTCGGCTACTTTAAAGAAATTTCTTATAGTAATGGTGTAGCAACCACTTTAAAGTGGAGGCATATGTATCAATGAAATATTTCAGCAAAATTTTATGGTGCAATTTTTCTTTTATCTTATAGTGATGTGTCCTCTTCTTGGTGGTGTCATTGGGTTTGATTTCCTCCAAGAGTGTACGATCTACCGTCATGGCATGATGCGAATGAAGCATCCCATGAGTGACAATTTGATACCCTTAACTTGTCCTCTCTTGGAGACATTAGGCACAATGCTCCCTAAGAAGAAGACCTTTACATGAACAAAGAAAAATCCCCTTTAACAAAAACTTACATACATTACAAAAAGAATTACATTATGGTACCTTATTGAAGTTGTTAGGAGGATAAATTTTTTATGGCACGAGAGACTAATATGATTCTCTCATTTTTCACTTCACTGGGATAACTCACCTAGTGTATAGACTATGGTTCCACTAACCCAGAGCAAGCAACATACATTATGGACAAACAACTCTGTTCTACATCACGTTGGAACGATTGTGCTTGATCCTTTTATTTTTCTTTTATTGGCCTTTGACAGGGTATGATTATGTATCTTTGTTATTGTTGCATACTTAAGTGTCTTGAATGTCTACTTTAGTGTGAGTTTGACATGGGGTCATCCTTTGACTAAAGTGGGGGAAAAATGTAGTGACAAAAAAAAGTATCCTTTTTCCTTACTTGATTTGGGAATAATTGTCATTGAATTAATTTTTCCTAGGTTTAATGTTGTAATGTGTTATAACACATTCACATTGATCTTGGGCACCCTTTTAATAAAATGAACTTAATGTGTACCTTATTTAGGTGTTGTAAAGTGTTGTAACAAAATTTCACACTTATCTAAGGTCCTCTTAATTAATTGTGGCTAATTGGATTTAATTAGCCCCTTTAATTCAAATTTAAGTCTTATTTATGACACCTCCTAAAGATCTATCTTGACACCCACAATTCAAATTACATAAAATTTTATTGGGAAAAATCAAGGTCCTAGAAAGTGGTGCTAGGACCCATTCACCCTAGGTGGCGAATGGGTCCTCCCTCTATAGGACCCCCCTTTATCAACATATTTCAAATGGGTTTTTAGTGATCTTTCATTCCTTAAAGGAAAGGTCCTAGAAAACAGTGCCTTGACCCATTCGCCCTAGGTGGCGAATGGGTCCTCCCTTAATGAGGATCCCCTTTTTGAATTTTATTTTGGTAGAAATTTAATAATGTTTGTTTCTAGATCTGCACCTATCGACTCAAATTGTTTGAATTTCAGGGTTAATCTCTTGATTTAGTATAAATAAGGGGTTAATTCACATAGTTTCATCCTAGATTTTCATGAGCAATCAAGAGTACATTTACAAGTGCATTATAGAGTTCACAAGAGAATTTTAATGGCATTCAAGGGCATATTATTGAAGTTTATTGCAGGAATTCAAGATCATTTCATCATGACAAGGGCTTAGTGCATTCATGCATGTTGTTGAGCTAAGAAAGTTGATGTAGCATTGAGGATCTATTGCAAGCATTGTTCACATCTTATTCAAGGATCAAGATCTACATTCTTCATGGCCAGTTCATGTTAGTTTACAAATTTATACTCCAAGACAACATCCAAGGTATCATCATTTCATATTTCATGTTTCATACTTCAATTTCATCAATTGGTTTAATTACCTAAAAGGGGTTTGAATGAGGAAAACCCTTATTCACTAATAATCAATAATTTTTTCCTTCCTTGAATGTGTTTTTGTAGATTTACAGGTTGAAGATCAATTGAAGAAGTTTGGAACACAATTTTCAAAGTTGTCTTGAGTTACAAATATTGTCATTCATAGTGCAAGAACAAAGAAAATAAGCTACAAAATTTGTTATAGGTTTTCAGGAGTTGAAAAATTAGAATCTAAGAGTGCATACATCAAGAAAAATAACCTAGATCTTAGTTTCAAAAACCCTAAGAGGGACCCATTTGCCACTAAAGTCGAATGAGTCCTTTGTGCCCTAAAAATAGGCTCCTTACAACAAGGTACACACCTCTTTGTGCTCTAAAAACTCCCCTCATAGTTGCTATAATAGTTAGGCTCATTTTTTTATTGTTATTTGCATCTTTTGGCCCTCATAATTTCATCAATTATAGTGATTTTTTGTGAAGAATTTTAGTGGTTTATCTTGATCTTGATAAGCCCTAATTTCTTCAACCTCATCATTAATTTTATATTTAATTTAATTAAGGTATTACAATAAAATTTTGGTAAGATAAAATCACTAGAAGATAATGAGATTAAGAAATTAGGTATCTCATACATTTAATTTTCTACTTTCACATATATTTAGGTTGGCGGAGTGCTAAAGACCCATAAAAATTTCCTTGATATGTTAGTGATAAATTGGTGTTACTTGAATTGTGTAGACAATTGGTAGAGGTACATGAATCATGTGCTAAATGAAAAATAGAGGTATCTTCTTTCTTTATTATTATAAATAAATATTCTTGTTTAACATGTTAGGATTCAAGAAGTGAAAAAGCATAGATGACTAAGGTAAGTTCCTAAAATTATATGAAGAAATCTACATTTATTTAATCCAAGGTCCATGATTGAAAGCTTGAAATCTATTTACAAACATAGGGAAGTATTGGTGGATATTTTGGAAAACTTTCATGATGGTTATGAAGTCAAAATCAAAGATTATACAAGGATAAATTATCTTTAATTAAAAATATAGTGGATATTAATAACACTCATTGTTATTAAGGATGATGGAGTTTTTAGATCTTGTAACGCCCTGTCGTGCAAACCCCAAAGGAACTACTAAAGACGCAACAACTTTTTTTTTTTAAGAGAACATAATAATTATACTTAAGTGTTCCAACATAACAATGATCCAAGTTACACAACTAAATCCCTTGGGGTACACGAGGTGACATTACTACACTAACCCTAACCCATAACAAAGATAATAGATTAAATAATAATTGAACAATTACGTAAACCATTCATTCTCACATCACCATTTAAAAAATTTATTAACAAGAACCATGATAATAAAATAATCCATATTAAACCATCTATACAAAACATAAATGAATTAATTATAAAGATAATAATCATATATATACTTCCGCAGACACAACACAACCTAATTAGTAATTTACATATAATAGTTCCTGAAAGATTACATGGCTTGAATAAACATTATATCAATATGATATTACAACATAATGAACATATAACAAATTACATGAAGATCATCCCGACACACACGGGAGACGATACATCAATGAATACATTACATTTGAAGTATAAACATACATTTGGTACATAAGAACACTGGATCAACAACATCCACCAAAACCCTGCAATAAAAGAAACAAGTACATCCAAAGGGAACCGAACGGGGTGCGAAGTACTTTCCACCCAACCACCCCTGTGCTGGGAGTTAACAAGGAAGGATCCCCGACCAAGCACATCAACAATAACACAAGACTAACTCCATACCAGATAACATAATATCAAAAGACCACATAGAAACTAAACCACGATAAATCACCAAAAGACATAACAATAGACCACTTTTGAAACATAACATTAAATCACTTATAGATGATACAACAGTAACTCATATAAACACATCATCAATAATTTTCAAGACATAATATCAAAGGACTACTTCCAAAACCATCCAATGACAAATCACCAAAAGATAAAACAATAAACCACTTTCGAAACATAACATTAAATCACTTACAGATGATACAATAGTAACTCATATAAACACATCATCAATAAGTTTCAAGACATAATATCAAAGGACTACTTCCAAAACCATCCAATGACAAATCACCAAAAGACAAAACAATAAACCACTTCCAGAGGACTTCAATAAAATAACACAAATGGAATGTTAGAGGAGAGTGTCATTGCATGGCTTAACATGAATTATCCTGACAACCTATCACAAGGTGCCACCTCCATCTATACATGGATTATCCTAACAACCTAGTTCAAGATGCCGCCTCCATCTATGGTTCTCCTGATAGCCTATTTCAAGGCGCTGCTCCATAGGGTTACTCATGTGGAATCGTTAACCTTTTGTGAAGACAAGGCAACGATCTTGCCAACCACGGCCCTCTCGGTCCCCTTTAGTCTGTGATAACACTAACAGGTAGACGAGGCATCACAATTATCTTGTTAATGTTTAAACCCCACCCACAATTAATTGCTTCGGTTATCACTGATTACTCTAACTCTAGGTGGGTTACCTTGACAGCCCCTTTGTGCGCTGGACCCCCACTAGAGCCACTCTCTCTAGACACTCAAGCACATAAATACTCCACACAACAGGATTGTATCTGTGATATCAAAATGTTTAACCTATTCTAAGCAATCAAAATGCAATGGAAAACATAATGAAACACCTCAAGATTAGCCTAAGGAATTTGTAAATGCAAAGAAGAAAGTGTTAAATGAAGACAAATAGATATACCTTCCTTCTTGCAGCTGAAAACTCCTTGGTTGGCCCTTGATTTGGATTGATTTGTATGCTCCTTGATGGCTCTTAATGTGGCTAAATGAAGGATTTGACTATGTGCTTGGATGCAAATGAAAATGGACAAGATTGATGGCTAAATGAGTGCACAAAATGGCAACATTTAGTTGCAAAATGGCTAAGTCCCTCAAATGCCTTAGAGGAAGGGGTATTTATAGAGAAACTTGAATTCTCTAGAGAATTCAATGGTTGAGATTTATCTAACAAGGCCAAGATGAAGGGATAAGGTGAGTTGAAGACTCACAAGGCCTCACATCTTGACATGTGGATTGTGAAGTGGATAAAGGTAGGATGATGTGTAGGTGATGTGGAAGAGAGGTACATGATGTGGAGGAAGGACAAGTACCTTCCAAGTACTTTGATGTGACCTTTCAATGATCACATGGAGAAGGGGAAAGCTTTGGGAGAATAAAAGTGAATTAAAAATTCACAATGACTGGAAGAATCTTGTGGATAAGACAAGGTTCCCAAAAGGTGGGAATTTGTCACATGTGACTTGATGTCACAAGTCAAATATTCTAGAAGGTGCATGGGAAAAGGGGATTCTAGAAGGAATAAAATGTGAATTAAAAATTCACATGGGGAAGAGGGGAACCTAGGGTGAATAAAAAGGAATTAAAAATTCCTTGGGGATGGGGAGAGTTGACTAAGGTACTAATTAGGTTTAACTAATTAGTAATTAGAGGATAATTAGGGGTTAATGAGGATTAGAAGCCAACTTGCAAAAGTTGGAGGATGTGACACATCCTAATCAAAGATTAGACATGTGTACGTTCTTAATGAAGAGATTAGGAGATGGATTAGGATTATATGAAAATGACATGTGAGGAATAAAATAAATGTAGTATTTATTTAATTCATTTGATGAAAAAAGGATTAAGGAGGGTAAGGTATTTAATTATCAATTAAGTACCTTAGGGATTTGGCAGAATTAACGATATTAATTAAATAATAGTAATATTACTTAATTAACTCAGATAAGAGGATGTTTAGATGAAAAGTGATAAATTTGGATAAATTAAATGTCCAAATTTAGATGTCTACAGTATCAACAAGAAATACTGAACCAATCAAATAGTTTATCCACGAGGCTTAACCATCTCGCCCACAATCATATGCATAACATTCACAAAGCGATACAATCCAAGTGTACATTAACCAAAACCAAAACATAAGAACAACATCAAATTACAAGATCAAAAATAAATAACAGTATCCCCACCTCTGGAAGTTCAAAACCACAACTTAAACTCCTAACATAGGGTACATCAACTCTAGGGTTTCTCGCATGACCTAAACCCAAATTAAAGAAAAATAAATAAAATAAAATAAATAATCTCGAGAGTGAATAAATCATAGAACAACGCCAAACAAACTACAAGAACAATAAATTTCACCAACTTCATAAACAAATAACTCGAGAAAGCTTGACTAAATTCAAACCATATAATTTGTTTTCAAATTCGCACAATTACACTATACATTGCATCTTTTAATTTTAACCAATTAATTTAATAATAACCACAAATGAAACTATAATATTATAACTTGTAAAAATTATCATATTACATTCTTATACATAATATCCCAAAATTGATATATATATATATATAAATAAATAAAACATTTTAATATAAATCATTTTAAAAAAAAATGTTATAGAATTAATAAAATATATCATTCTAAGAAAAACCAATTATATATATATATATTATAATAATAATAATAATAATAATAATAAAATAGAAATCGCATATAACAAGTAACGAGTTTTTAATTTAAAATTAACTTTAAAACAACGCAATACCTGGTGGTACTGCGTACCTCCCAATGGGAGGCCGCAGTCCCCACCAGACTGCGTACAACAGTCTGTGCACAGTCTATGTGGACTGTGCGTAGCGCCACCAAGTGGGGGGTTGGGGGTGCTACAGCCACCACCGACCATTCCCTCCCCTCCACATAAACATTAATTTCCTTTCTAAAATAAAATTTATTCTGTCACTTAAGCCTGAAACCCAATAATAAAATCATAACACATATTTTTATTTCGATTAAGAGAAATAAATAACAAGAACGCGAAAACAAAAATTTATATTTTAATTTATTCCTGCGACAATCACAGAATTTGCGAATATGAATGAGCACATATATTTTAAAATACAAGCAAACATATATATATATAAATAATAATCCTAAGTTTCAAAACAATCACATAAATAAATTGGGTATGCAAATTCAATATAATAAACATGATTTTCATCCTCAAAACAATATTCTCTCAATCAATTTGTATTAATGAACTATAGAAGATTTAACTATAGATTTCCTATTAAACAATGTAAGGGTTTAATATAACAGCTTTTCAATCACATATCCTCTTTTCAAAAGTCAAGAAGTTTATTTTCAAACCATGGCAGACAAATTTTGCTTATGGAACAAAATAATAAAATAACTTAAAAGAAGAAACCCTAGATTCCTTCGTTCGATGAAGAAACCCTTTTGTAGCCTCATTTCGATTTCCTCCTGCAGCTCTCTTTTCAAATCTAACTTTTCTTCAAACAATTATTTTACCTAGAAGCATAGACAAAGCTATTTTTCTTTTTCTTTTCTTTTACAAACCAAAACAATAGACAAATCTTTTGTGTGTGAATAATTCTCTCCAAAATAATAATAAAATAAAAATCAATAAAACTCTTCAGCTTTTCCTCAAAAATCCTCTCTTTCTGATTGGTCATTTTCCCAGCTTTTAAAAGCACAAACTTATCTACAATTTTTAATTAAAAATAAATTATTTACACAAGATAATATCCACACAAGATTTTCTAATTTAATATTAATAAAAATATAATATTTAATTATCTTCATCAATATTCATTTAATTTAATTTCTTACACTTTAATTAATTAAATACTTTTTTTTTTAAATTTACAATATATTTAAATTTAACATTTTACTAACTCACAATTAAATCAAGTAACAACGCAACACTACTTAATTATCTTATAAAATAAGATTAATTAAATAAACACTAATCATAAATAAAATAAATACTCAACAATCAAACTACACAACGACAATGACAAAACCTCAGTCATGACACAACAATTCACAATAGGACGACGGACTTGGGACGGGGACACTTCCAAATCAACTCCCTTTTTCAACATTTTACCCATTGGGTAAATTTAATGCTTGCCCTATCTTGTCGAAGCAGGTGGAATCGAGACTTATTCTTGCAAATCTTGCATCCAAATAAACGTCAAGTAACACATGTATATATAATAAAAAATATCACATTGTTAGAAGGAATTACAGCGTAGCAGGGCACTCGTAAACGAGTGGTGCTACATTTTCCTCTCACCACATCTATTCTAACAATTACAATATCAATGATGAAATAACATTTCTAAACTAACTAATCATATGATTACTTATCTACTGCATTATAATATAATACTGAATCCAATTAACATCATCATAGAATCATAACATCGACATATATAATATTACTGAAAAAACCATTGCATAATAAAATAATCTAAACACCACACAAAGTATCATAAATCATAATAATAATGTCAAATGTAGCAGTCAACTAAACTATGCATCCACACACACCAAACAATAAGTAATAACAATCACAGTCACAACGCATCAATCAAACCACAAAAGTATCAAGTCCAAACAACATGAGGGGTATTACAGATCTAGTCTTCAAGATGAAAATTATTTCTTTTAAATATTTTCCAATAGTTGTATGGAGTAAAAAGGAAGTGAAAGGATTGGAATAAAGAAATGGAACATTACTTAAGAGGATAGAAAAATAGTTGAGTGAGATAACGGTAAAATTTAGTTTAATTACAAAGAAACTTAAAATTTTATCTATTTTTGGGAGTTATTTAGAAATAATAGCCTCTTCTCATCCTAAGTATCCTCCTTAGAATTTCCTCCACCTTCTTCTCCCCTAATAAATTTATAAGAAATATCTTCTCATAGTTCTTAGGAGGAAGAAATAATTTTAATATCACATCTTTAAAAAACTCCCTCTACTCCTTTAAAGAATACTTCATGTCCTAAGGAGAAACCATCCTTTTATCTAAAGAGAACCCCTTCCTCTCCTCTAAGTCAAGTGTCTACATCTCAAGAGAGAAATCCTCCTTCTCCTCCTCCTCTAGGGAAATCACTATCATTGAAGAAAAAACCTACTCCATATTCTCAAAGTACTCCCTCTCCACATAAATCTCCTTCTCCAAAATTTTTTGCCTTTCCAAGTCACCACAATTTCCTCTCAGTACTCCTATAGAACAAATATATGAAAAATGTAGAGGATAATAAGAGATTCAACAAGAAGAAGTTTATGATAAGGGTACCCAGGACTATGGGATAAATCAAGGGAAAAAACTAGATGTAAATACACCTAATGGTTTGAAAAGACATCCAACATAGAAAAAATGTGTTGATGCCACCAATCAATGAATTCTTTCAATTTCCTTAGATGATTATAAGCATCCAGCACCTAAAAGAGAAATCTAGTTAAGCCTATAATTACTATAGATACAAAGTGATCTTGATAGGCTCAAATTATAACTTTTCTAAAAGATGTTTTAGAAAATAAAATACAGCCATCTTATTATACAATCACTATAATCTCATTAGGAAATACTTCAATATATTATAAAACTTCAAAATTTTCCTCTCGACCAACTTTAGGTACTAAAAAAAGAATGCCACTAGCTGAAAAATAAAATAATATTGTAATAGATACTCAAGCATGGAGCAATGAATTTCTAGCACTAGGTTAAATACAAGAATTGAAAATATTATAGATGAGTGCAATAAATTCACAAAAAAGAGGGTGTTACGAATATTTTGGAAAGTATCATTGATTGGGAATTAAATGATATTGTGATAGATCTCCCATATCTTATAGATCTAACTAAGGTGGACATGTATATTTTGATTAATGAAGGAGTTCTAGATAGAAAAGATGACTTTTCCGTTATGAAAAGGATTGCGAAATATAACCTCTAGAAAGGTATGTTATAAGAATATGTTTTGGCATCCTATAATATTATATAGAATACACTAAAAGAAGTTAGTGATTTTATTGAGAAGACTGGATTCACATACAATGAGAAGAATAATTTATATTATGTTTAGGTTTTGAAATATAAATTTGATAATATGTTGAAGGCACAAAATTCTGATTCTTCATCTGTGACGAGTTAAATGTGAGTCTAGATTGTTTGTGATAACTTCAAGAAGGCTATGAAGTTTAAGGAAGTGTACAATATAATTTTATATTTTTTTTGTATAGGTCATTACATTTGTTTTGTATATTTTGGTGGTCCATATCCAATTCTTGTAAGGGAAATAATTAGCTAATTCTAGGTGTACTAGAAAAACCAACTTCAAAGTGAGACTAGTTAAGGATGTTTACTAACATATTTTTAAATGCAATATAATATAATATTAAAATACAAAGGGTAGTCAAAATGATGCCACATTTTGGTCACTTCTTTTTTGTGACTATCGGAAAAAACAACCTTTCATCTTCCTTAATTCTAAATGTGCCTATATATAGCTATAAATGACTCATTATAAAGGGGTTGTAGTTGAGAGGTTCTAGCTAGTTTTGGATTTTTTGGTGGAAATCCATGAAACTTAAAATGAATACAAGATGCACAAATTTTCTCAAATCTTTATGGGTTTTAATGTTTTAGTTTTTGAATCCTAATTTGTATTCGCTTTATATTTCATATATTTAATTCACCAAATTTTGATGGATTTAGAATTTTTAAACCATTGATACCTTATTGATAGTGGGATATTTTATGTGGACAAATGAGCAATAGGTCATGCTTTATGATATTTCAAAATCAGTCATTTTTAATTTTCCCCTAGAGATCCCACCATCTCACATTGGGATTGTGGATGAAGGATTCAATTGAGATTGATTTCAATTTGTATCTATCCATTTAAAGAATGGTGTATGGATGGAAAAAAAAGAATTTAAATTCTCATTTCTTTCTCTAACCCTTTTTTATATTTGCAACCCTTCCTTTTATATTTTTTAATGGTGTGAGTTTTAGGGTTTGATGATAAATTTTAATCATAAAAGGCATACAAAATTTATAGAATTTGATTGATTTAAAATGATATTTAAATATTATTATGTTATAAACTTTGGATTTGAATTCTTAAGAATTGGAATTAATCACACGGATGAGTGTTCATCTTCCAAATTATAAAATTTTTCTTTTAAAAGATATGTAATTATTTTGATGAATTTAATCATGTTTAAAAATATTAAAAAATAAAATTGATGATTCATGTTGGTTAATAGTGTTTTGTTTGCAACAAAGGAATCTCTTTTCATGTGGATAATTCCTAATGTTCACTGTAGCTTCTTCAATGGACTAGCTAAAGTGCTCTTTGGATGAGTGATTCTACCAAGTCTCTTAATCAAATTTATATAAGGCTCTTATGGATAGGAACCTTTTATGTAGTAGAACCTTTTTCATTTTTATCTATAGGCTCCATGGGTTGCAAGCAAGTGGGTGTGTCAAAAACCACATCAATAGGTTGCTCATACACTACTACCACTCACCAATTAAATTTTATGAAAAAGTGTACTCCCACTGACTTTGTTTAGTTGATCCATGTTAGTACCAATACGTAGTCAACCAATTTCATTTGAGTATTAGTGTTTCATACTCAAATTTATGAGAGCACAAATAATTAGAATTTTTTTTATGTATATATTAGTCTAGAATCATTTATGAAGTTACTATTTTAATTTCATAATAATATATAATTATAGGCTTGATTCAAGATTACCTCAAGCTTGTTGATCCAAGAATATGGGTTTGTTTTATTTTAGAAAGCTCATTAGATCCTAACTTGGTCAAGTTCATATCTTCAAAAAGCTAGTATTTGATGTGCTGCAATGCATGTGAGTGCTAATATGATCTCTCCACCCTTAGCATGTAATGCCATAAATTTCTAAATATGAGGTTGATCAAGAATATAACTCTATAACATCAAAATATGAAACACTATATGAATTATTGACAGCCTAAGAAATAAAGATAAATGATAGGCTACCAGCCCCACTAATTATATGATCTTAAAGTACCCACAATCCTTAATGTAAACTTAGATGTCTTCCCATAATGAATAAAAAATTTACATGATCAAACCCATAGGAAGAATTTGTATCCCATAGAGAAGTGCCTATCAACTCTCTTAGAGTCAACATACTTTTTCTAGCAATCTTAAGCCTCATAAATGCACTTGTAAATATGAGTGACCATTGAGAACTCCACGTTCTACAAAATTGAATGGCCTAAGAATACATGATCCTTGAGTTGGTCCCATCTCAAAGGTATCATGTACAATCACTCATTAAGTGCTTGAAATGGTGTCATGCTAGTAGAATTGTGGAAGTTGTTGTAAATAAACTCAACTAAAAGAAGGTAATCATCCTATCATAAAAATGTACAAACACTGTTTTATGCCTAAACATCAGGTGATTAGATTTAGGTAGTCATTCTTAAATATCATCCATTTCAACAATCAAAGGTCAATTTAGGCCAATAAAAATAAGGCTAATTCTTTGTTTGTCAATAGAACCATACAATATTTAAGTAGAATAATTATAGATTATTTTATATGGAGATTAGTTGTAAATTGTTATCGACTGTTTGATTGTTGAACCATATGGTATTTGTTCTAGATTCATTTAGGTGGAGATTAGTTGAAAATTAACTGAGCTAGTTTGCTTCACTAGACAAGTTGTAGATTAGATTGGCTCCTTAAGTAAACAAAATAGTATACATAAATTTGTACTAGACAATTGAAAAACAAGCGATAGAGGAGGAGATCAGAAATGCAAGGAAGGTTTTGCGTAGTGGGTGGAGATGGCTTCATTGGCTCCTCGCTCGTCAACTCTCTTCTCCACAGAGGCTTTTCTGTCCACGCAACTATTCTTCCTACATCTGGTATACCCATTGTTGCCATTCTTCTAAAGTTTATATTCATGATTAGGATATAAGGTATAATTTTGGAGCATTTACAGGGAAGGAGGAGGACATACACTATCTACAGCGTCTTCCTGGTGCCGATGAAAGGCCGAAGATCTTTAATGCAGATCTGCGCGTGGAAGGCAGCTTTGATTCACCTATTTCGGGCTGCGAAGGTGCCTTCTTCGTCGCATCTCCTATGGACTTTCACTCCAAAGATCCTGAGGTGAAGATTGCTGCACACTTGATTCTTACATTTCAACCCACAACAGTATATACTAAATAATATTATCTGGGTGTTTATGAACAGAATGAGGTTGTGGGAGTTGCGGTTCAGGGGACAATCAATGTGTTGAAGTCGTGTGTGAAAGCCAAAACAGTGAAGCGAGTGGTTTTCACTTCGTCGTGCTGTGCCATGTCACCACTGAATGAGCAGGGAGAGTTGAACAATAACCCCTCCTCTGTAGAATCCTTTTGGACCCCTCTCAATTACATCCGTTCCAACAAACAAAAAATTTCAGCTTGGGTATTGCCTGGATAGCCCAATTTGGTTTCCTTCGATCTAGGCGAAAGGACCCAGTAGTTGTGCACCCTAACTTCACGCTTCTAATTATCTTATGTGAAAATTTCAAATCACTCCCAATTTTTTACAGCAGCTTACTTGGCAAGTCCCCTGCTTATAACTAAGGTTTCAGGTCCACATCATCAAATATGATGCCACATCAGCATACTTTTTGTCAAGGTGTCCAAAAAGGCCCAAAAAAAAAGTGAGACCAATACTTGTGAATTCATAGCATGTTTTATTGAGCACTGATGTGGAATCACATGATTGGTTGCTTTTTAGATCAAAGGAATACATTTTGTTTAATTATGAGTAGTTATCATCAACACTAACAACTTTAAAGTCACAACTATTGGTCAAATATTGATAAAAATATTAGACATTATATAAACAACTACTATCACAACTATTGAAACATGCTCAGGTACTGGCGGAACAGACAGCTTGGAGCTTCGCAGCAGAGCACAATTTAGACCTTGTAACAACTGGAGCATCGGTTGTGGGAGGACCTTTCATCACTCCCTACATCCCCATCAGCATTAGAACACTCTTATGGTTTCTACCAGGTCTTTCTCATCCCTTCTACCCTAATATTCAAACATCACAGAACATTTTTTTCTCTGAAATGATTGTATGTTTTCTTAATAATTTCTTAGGCAGCAATGAAGTTCCCAGCAGTTCTGCAAGATCCGTCCTGTCCGCTTTCGGGACATTTCCAGTAGTCCATGTAAGCGACGTTTGCAATGCGCACATATTTCTGATGGAGCAGCCTGCAGCACAAGGGAGATACTTTTGCTTGACAGATACACTCTCTGTTAAGGAGCTTCAGCAGTTTTTAGCAAAACGTTATCCAGATCTCAAGATAACAGATATGTAGGAATCTTAGCCAACTATAATATTTGCATTTTGTATATCAACATAGTTTATGTTTATATCAATTTCTATCGTACACAAAATGTTTACTAATGAGAATGGTTTTGTCCCGGGTTCAATTCAGGTTGCAAGATTTGGATTCCAGTCTTCCTATAAATATGCAATATAAGTCTGAAAAGCTCACAGATTTGGGATTCAGATTCAAGCATGGGATTGAAGAAATTTGTGATGACTGCATCGAGTCTTACAAAAAGCTAGGCTTGTTAACTACAGAGTGATTGTAACGTATAATGTACATTTTAGATATATACTTTTCCTAAAAAATAATGAATTAATTTACTATATTATAATCACTATATGTTAAACACAACCGTTACAAGAAGGAAGGTTCAACAATATGTAATTGAGCCTATTTATTCATGTACAATGGCATCAACATACTTTTGATATCAATGTTGTTATGCCATACATTTCAATGTAGTGTGAAGGAGCTACTTTGTTATTGTATATGAACATGTTTTAAGAATGTTTTTCACAATTTGTGTTTTCTTACATTCTGTATATCTAAATACATTTTTCTTGATATTTTAATTTATGAATTATTTCACAATTGTTTGCACATGTTATAAATCTATAAGATTCAAACATAATTTTTTTGTAAAATTGAATTTAATGAATTAATATTATATGTAAAAAAAAATATTATAATATTTATTTTATAAATAATATTTCAAAGATAATTTACAACTCATATTTAATGAGTTTAGTTATATTCCTATGTTTCATTTTATTATTAAATCTATTTAATTATACACCAAGTTTATATATTAGGTACTTTTACACTTGAATTCTATATTTTAAAAGATAATTATTAATTATAAAATATCAATAGTATGAAAATCATCTATTTAAATTATATTATGTTATATTTTTAAATTTAACATATTTTCTACATGAATCTAAGTTTATAAATATCTCACCATAAAAATTTCTGATATATATAAATCAACTACAATATTTTACACTTGCATCTATTATAACAATGTATTATTAATCTAACTTTGACATTTATATTAAAAAATAATTAGGAATAATTGAAGTTGTCTATGATTAATAATATAAAATTATTACAATAATTTTCTACTTATACAATCCAATAGCCTCTAACCTCTACTCCAAATATAATTTAAATTAACATGGTATATGGAGTTTACAAAATTATAGAAGTTTTGAACATATTTCAATTTATATTTACAATAGAAAATAATCAATCTACAAAGGGGTTCTTTTGATGAATCACTTGGTCATCAATAACTCGTTGTTTAGTCATTATTATAATTTTTTGTAATATCAAATAATCAATTTGTACAAAAACTCTACATAGGCCTTACTTGGTCATTAATAATTGCTTAATTTTTTCACAATAAAAAGTCACAACATAGTTACTAACCACTATGTGGCACTTTTTATTAATTTTAATTTTTTTATTATCATAAATTATCAATACTAATCAAATAAATGTAAGCAATTAGTGAATGTTTAGATAAATTATTAAAATTAATGCACATAGATTGAAAGAGAATTATGTGTACTTATCTATAGGATCAATAATGTTATTGATCTAAATTTTTTGGTGATATGATCTATTTTTTAGTGATTATAGAGCATTGAATTTATACTCAAGGCTAAGGAATATCAATCACAAGAGTCATACTTAGGTAGAGGATAGTTTAGGGTCAATGTTGAAGTTAGGGTAATCCTTGTCCACTTTACCTTATAGTAGGATTGTGAGGTCAAAACTTGATATTAATATAATATAATAAAAGAGATACAATAATTGGAAGTAACCTCAAGAGAAAAAACTCCATATAAACACGAAATTCATAGAAATTTGTTACTATATTTCACTATTTTGATCATTCAAGACTCAAAAGTGTTTAAGTATATATGATAGATACCATGTATCTAATAATCTATAATGAAATATATATCAAGAAAATATGTTTAAAGTAAAATAGCATACACCATACATGATTATTTAAAAAAACAACATGGAATAGAATTATATAGATTCTTCTAGGAAAGGATCTCAAGAGATGTGAATCCAAGCATAGACTATACAAGTTGTTAGGATAAATAAAAATAAAATAAAAAATTGTATATGAAAAATTTAAATATTTGAGTATTGTTTGTTGGATCATTTAGTTATAAGGGGACTAGTTCCTTGATCCAAATGGGTGGTAGAGTTAGATTCAAACTTAGAGACAAGTGTATACATAGATCATTTGTTTACCAATAAAATATGATTGAGAGTAAATAAATAACTATATTTTGCATATAAAATAATATAAACCTAGTTGTATAATAGTAAGATACATTTCTAATTTGCTCTTGCATAAAAAATAGAACATTATTGAATAATACTTGAAAAACACATACAATTTATGTATCATAATGAAAAGAGTCCTTACAAAATATTTAAAAGGATTTGACAACCTATTTTAAATAAAATAATCACACATAATAAAATGATTATAAAACATTGCATGAGTAATAGATATAAATCTATTAAAATACACAAGATCCTAGAGACACTTAATTTTAGTGAGAGACTAGGAAACAAAAGTACCTTCTTAAGGATTTTTAGCACACATACACATTTTAAAATATAAAATAGATTATAGAACTTGAAACCCTAGAATAGCCTATAATAAGGGATATACATAATTCTCCAAAGATAATACTTATCTCTCTAGCCCCATAAAAAATAGAAAAAATACAATATATATGAAATAAATGCCTCATTAAATTATAATGATCTTCCTCCTTTTAGACATTCACATTGAATTAGATTATATTACATCATCTATGTAGCAACTAACTTGTTAAGATAATAAATTTAGGGTAATTTAATAAAATAAATGCAATGATTGGGGAATTTTGGCATTTGTAGCTCTTAGCATGAAAAGCATTATGATGCTACTTCACTTGAATAAATTTCAATATAAAACTATTCCTTAGATTCGTGGGAGATAATATTATCTTCAAATCATATATATTATACTTCACATTTTGATTATCTAAAAGATAGTATTACATGTTGAAAAAGAGTAAACTACTATATACAAAAGCTTTTTCACTAATTATGTAAATTCAAAGTTTCGATAACACCACATTTTATTAACAATAAATTAGATATGTGAAAGTTTAAAAAAAAAAAAAAAGGGGTATCAAATCATAAAATTCAAACACATGAAATCAAATGTATGAAAAATAATCACTCTAGAATAAGTGTCCACCACGAAAGAGAGCACCAATAATATATTAGTCTACATTATATGTTACAAAATTTCTCATTCATATATCAAAATTTTGGTAACACTTATGTACCTATTTAAAACTTATAAAATAAGTTCATATAATGCTTATAATTTATAAAAAATAGTTGAGAGGAAACCATAAGTTGATTCCTAAAACTAGGACATTTTCCACCATAAAATAATAATCAATACACCATGAATAGAGCTAATGATAATAGTATATTTGAACCTTGTAAAGAGTGGGTACACATCCCCAAAAATAGTGCTCTATTTTATAATTCATTACACATTGTATATCACATCTAATATGCAAAGATCCTCCTCTCTCTCTCATAGAACCTAGGAATATAAAAATCATGTAAATTGAGTGAAGTCAGCATAAAGCTACCAAAATCATGACCTACCTCCCTTATTAAGGCAACTATATAAATAATATCCAATTTACAAAGAGAAATAATAAAATATTAACCTCTTAACCACCTACATGGGAATTCAAGTATCTATTCCAATAGTTTTTGAGATTTAACATTAAAGTTCATCTATTAGACACTTTGAGGAGGCTTCTCCCCCTTCATGCCTAAATGGTTCAAATTTGGTTATTGATTCTTCTTTGATAGTTGTCCAATGTAGGAAGAAATGTCTTCCTAAGAAGGACTCCTTTTTTCTTGATAATCCCTTGGGGTAAAAGTTGTTGGGTTCAAGCTCTTGGTGCTTGATCTAGTTCTCTTTGGTTTTTGGTTTCTATTTCTATTTTATAGGGTATGTGCAGGATTATCATGGAAAAAACAGGCCCTTAGGTGGCAATGAAAATTCAGAAAAATCAGAGTTAGGCAACTTGACATAAAAATTTGAATAAGTTATCTATATTATTTCAAAAATATGTAAGAATAGAATCTGTGGAAAATTGAATGTAGTTTCTAAAATACTAAGTTTATTTTATTTTTTTTAATTCTATTTGGTGAAAAATGAAATTTCAATGTAGTAGTACTTAAATTCCGGGGAAAAATAAGAAGTAGGTGTTTGTTTGACCACCCTTTTTTTTAAAAAAAGGGGTAAAAACTTTATTGAATATCAGAAAACAACATTACAAAGGAAGCAAAGGACTGAGGTCCCAAGGAGAAACAAGCACAATCGGACCAAACTAAGAAAAAACAGCCAACACCATCATCTATCACCATTCCCAGCCCTATCTTCAGTAAGAATACTCGTTAAATCAGGACGGAGCTCCTGAGGAATCAACTCCCACTCCTCAATTCTCCATCCCTCAGCATGCTCAGAAGCCCATTTTGCCAAACAATCAGCTGCCCTATTCCACTCCCGTGGAATATGGACAAAAGTCACAGTTTCCATCAAAGAACTAACGCGAAGAATTTGTTGCACAACCCTAGCCAATTGCCAGCTGACATCTGCCACTTTTTGCTCAATAAGAAAATTTATCAATATCTGGGAATCAGATTCACAAACAATCCTTCTCCAGCCCAAAGCATGCGCTCTCTCGAGAGCGTCAAGAATAGCCAATCCTTCCACAAGGTTGATGGTATGCGTCCCTTCATAGATCGAAAAGAGAAAGATCACCGAGCCCAAAGAGTCCCTACCAATCCCCCCAATACCAGCTGATCCCGGATTGCCCCTGGAAGATCCATCAGTATTGATCTTCAACACACCGCAAGGAGGAAGTTGCCATTTGCCATCCCTATCAATTTTTTGCTTCTCACGCCGTCTTTGCCGAGCCCTTGCCAAAGCCAAAGATGACCCCTGAATCCCCAAATTCTCCACCAACTCTGTATCCCTTTTCACCAAAGGGAATTCCACTTCACACTTGGCTCCCACAGTTTCTTGAACCATGCCCAATAATCTCTGCCAAATTTGTTGCACCAGCCTCCGCTCTCCTTGAAATATCCTTCGATTGCGTTCCAACCAAATCTGCCACAGTAAGAAGATAGGCCCCACAAACCACACGTCCTGCAAAAAGGAGGCCACAGAAGGGGGCCGACCCATCCCCTGCCAAAAATCAATCAAGGAGGAAGCATGAACACAAGGAGTTTTCCAAACACCCCACCAAAAATGCCAGAGTTGGAGGGCAAAAGAGCAACGGAAAAACAAGTGAGTACAGTCCTCCTCATTAGCCCCACACATAACACAAACAGAAGGACCATGGAAACCTCTCTTCTGAATGTTATCCCAAGTCAGACACTTATTCCAGGCCAACATCCAAACAAAACAATTACATTTTGGCCAAGAAAGCTTGTTCCAGACCTTCTTCCACCACTGAATTTCAGGCCCAGCCCACCTATGAGACCATAACACACTATAACCAGAGGCTACAGTATAGGTCCCCCTAGGATTGGGGGACCAAGCAAGCACGTCATCCTCTCGGAGAGAGCTACATCTGCGACTGGAGAGGATACTTTGCAGCACCACACAATCCTCTTGCAAACCAACATCCGGCCACTCAGCAGGGGACTTCCAGTTGGCCCTCTCCATCTGACCACAGGAGGAAAAGGACTTAAAGTCACTCACCCGCGACCAACCAGCCTCAAGAAACCTCTGGCAAAGATTCAACAAGTTGGGAAATTGGGAGGTGATCGGGGGAAAACCATCCCAAGAGTCTGACCAGAATTGGATCTCAGTCCCCTTCTTGCAGATCCAAAATAATCCTTCCTTAATAAGCACATCCCCTTTTTTGAGGGTGCCCCATATTACAGAGCCCTTCCCCACAAGGGGATACCTAGAAATATTGGGATGAGGGATCCCCGGGAGATACTTCTGAGCAAGAATCCTGGCCCAACTCTTGTCCTGCTCCTTACACCACCTCCAATACAATTTAGCAGCCAAAGCCTCCCCAGTCAAAGCCGATTGCCTCAACCCCAGACCACCATAATGTTTTGGACTGCAAACCACCTCCCATCTAACCAGACTCCACTTGGAGGACTCCAAGCAACCAGCCCATAAAAATTGTCTTGCCACAGAATCAAGGTCCTTAAGAAAGCCCATAGGGGCAACCTGAAGCATGCATCTATAAATGGGCAGAGCCTGCACCACAGACTTAATCAATTGAACACGACCAGCAAAGGATAACCAACGATGAGTCCAGTGGTTAACTTTTGCCCGAAATTTATCCAAAATGATCTGCCAAGACTCCTTAGGCAGTCTACTCACCGAGATGGGAATGCCAAGGTAAGTCACTGGGAGAGTCCCGATCTGAAATCTCAAAGTTTGGGCAATCCTCTGTTGAATGGGGCCCGGAGTGTTGAAGAAGAAAATGGAAGACTTTCCCTCATTAATCTGTTGACCAGAGGCAACCAGGTAAACATCCAACACTCTCCGTAAATTAGAGGCCTCTCTCATTGTAGCCATCCCCATCAAAGCAGTATCATCCACAAATTGCAGGTGAGTTTGTGGAGGTAAGGTGCCACCCCACCTCCAACCTTGAATGAGACCAGACTCCACATTCCGTTTAATCCATCTCCCCAAACCTTCAGCCAAAAGAATAAACAAGTAAGGGGAAAGAGGATCACCTTGACGCAGCCCCCTAGAAGCACCAAATAACTCAGAATGACTCCCGTTGATAAGCACTGAGAAAGAGACTGAAGTAACACAACTCAAAACCCATTGAATCCAATCTTCAGCAAAACCAAAAGCACCAAGAACACGTTGAAGGAAGGACCACCTAACTCTGTCATAAGCCTTAGCCATGTCCAGTTTGATAAACATTGTTTTTTCTTTAGAGCTAGCCATAGAGTGGATGACCTCAGTAGCAATAACAATCCCATCCAGAATTTGCCTACCCGCAACAAAACCACTTTGTTCTTCAGAGATCAGCTCCTCAAGCCCCTTTTTCAACCTGTCAGCAATAAGTTTAGAAATAATTTTATAAATTACATTGCATAAAGAAATGGGCCGAAATTGGCTTATCCTATCGGCCCCCTCGCTCTTGGGAATAAGAGCAAGAAAAGTAGCATTTAGGGCCCTTAGCATCTGCTTATTTTGTTGAGATTCTTGAACCACAGCTAGGAGGTCCAATTTGATGATATCCCAAAATTCTTGAAAAAACTCAATAGGGAAACCATCTGGACCAGGCGCCTTTCCTTTCTTCATATTGAAAACAATCCCTTCAAGCTCTTCAAGTGAGATATCACTCATGAGTTGCCGATTCAAATCTCTAGACACAAGAGAGGGGATACAAGAAAGAATCTGCGCTTCCTCAGGGGACCCCCCTTGCGAGTCCTCCCTAAAAAGAGATTCAAAGTATTGCATTGCCTCCCTGGAGATTTCTGGGAAGGAGGAAAGATGGTCTCCCCTGTCATTCACCAGACTAAAGATAGAATTGCCATGTCGCCTGGCTTTCACTGAATTGAAAAAGAAAGCTGTATTTTTATCCCCTTCTTGAAGCCACTCAATGCGAGCCTTCTGTTTCCAATACAATTCCTCCCGCAGTTCCCATTCTTCAAGAGTTTTCACAGCCCGAGCCTCGTCCTGAAGCAACTCAGCCGTCACCCCATCCTCCCTTAACCTCCTTGTGATACCATCAAGATCTTCCTGAGCCCTCTCCTTTGCATGGAAGACATTCCCAAAGTACTGACGATTCCACCGTTTGAGTTCAAATTTAACATATTGAAGAAGTTTAGCAAAGGCATACATTGCTGTACCATAGGCTGGTCTACCTTTCTTCCACCAGTCAGACACAAAAGCATTCAAAGAAGGGTCTCGCAACCACATAAGTTGGAACCTAAAAGAGGGCGCACGAGGCACACGAGTTGACTCAATAGCAAGCTTAATAGGCCAATGGTCAGATCCTCTCCAGTCCAAGATCTCAGAGCAAGATGACCACATCCCTCCCACCCAGTAACAGGAAACTAGAAATCGATCTAATCTTTCAGCGATGCAGAAATCACCAACCCGACGATTGTTCCAGGTGAACTGACCATTACGGGGTTTGATATCAACAAGATTCAAGGTATTGATATTGTCACGGAGCATCAGTGCAGAGGGCTCCAACCTTCCAGTACCACCACGCTTCTCAGCCAACTCACAAATAGCATTGAAATCTCCACCCAAAATCCATGGGTGAAAAGGCATCATGCTACGGATAAGCCTGATATGGGACCACAGACCTTGTTTACCCTGAAAATCAGTAGGTGCATATATATTAGAAAAAAGAATGACTTCCCCTGTCTCAAAACAAGTGGCCATCATAGACAAAGAGGATTTAGAGGAAATCCACCAAAGAGGTCGGATTCTTCGAGGATTCCATAAACATGCCAAGCCCCCAGAAGCTCCATGAGCTCCAATACACTGGCACTCCCCGCTCCTCCACAACTTAGGTGCCAAGCCTTGCATATTCTCGATAGATAACTTAGTCTCTTGCAAAAATAAGACATCAGGATCTTGCCTTCTAACTAAACCTTGAACCGCTTTTTGTCTAGGGCTGCTGTTCAAGCCCCGAACATTCCATGACAGAACAATCATTTCAAAGGGCTTGAAAAATGAGAATCCAGAGTCTTTACCGACCCTGACTCCACCAAATTCTCGCCTGCCAGTTTAATCTTTTCCACATCCTTTTTTCTGCCTGGTTTAGCAAATTTCTCTGCCCCACCCTTCTTAATATCCTTCTGCAAAATGCCTAATTTGAGAGGAGGCTTAACTTTCTTAGCCAGGTCTGAACTAGTGGGCTTCCAAGGAAGAGAAGAATCCTCACCAGCTAAAGTATTAGCGGCAGAGGGTTCCAGCACTTCTGACACCACCAACTGCTGACTAGCTTCCTTGAGCGGACAATCCTCCCTTTGTGCCTCCGTAGAAGAGTCAAGAACAAAATCCTCCTGAGCAGAGCCCACAAGCCCCTGATCTAAGTTGATCAAACCTGGGTTTACCTCCTGTTGGCCGAGCTCATCCAAGACCTCAAATCTGTTGAAGGTACCTTCATCCTGCCTTTCTTTAAAAGGTCGCTTTTGACCCCTATTTCGATTTCGAGCCGTAACCGGAGTAAAACCATCAGACGCACCTACCTCATTAGGAGAACTACTCTTCCCCTTATCAGATTCTGAAGGATTGCTAGCAGGTTGTGTAGGCTGTGACTGCATAGGCTTATACCTTGGACATTTCCGCTGCAAATGACCATATTCTCGACAGAGCCGACAACGAAAAGGGAGAGTTTCATAGTCTAAATGTTGCACCCAAGAATAAGTGCCCGCACTCATATCTATTGCATCGGGTAAAGGCCTACTAAGATCAATCTCAACACAAATACGTGCAAAAGTCATTACCTTTTTACCCAAAGTTTGCGATGAAGTCCCAACTGGTTTTCCCAGCACCGAGGCCAAAAGGTGCAACACATCCTCTCGACAGCATTCCACTGGAAACCTCGGTAGACGAACCCACACCGGGACATGGTTTGGAAGCTCCTCGGCAGGGTTAAAACCTGCATGCCATGGCTTGATAAACAACCCTACCTTATTATGAAAATAAGGGCCTCCCTCAAATACCCTATTGCGATCAGCACTGCAATTAAAAGTAACCATGAAATAATTGTTCGCCAGCAACATTATCTCCATTTCCCCCTCTGGCTCCCATGTCCTTCGGGCCCAAACCTCCAAAAATTGCAAAGAAACCCTCATCCCCAAAAACTTGCAAAATAATGAGTGATTTGAGTAATACTCAACATCTTCAGCAATCATTTCAGACGGAACAACCAGTTTCGGCCTCTCCTTGCACCGCTCGAGACAGCCGTTAATCTTCGTTATTCGCACACCATTAGACAACCCAGTATCAGCAATCCCAGTATTCAGATCAAACAAGTTGTTATCAAAAGTCTTCATCCCTTGACTT